>WXVQ01000070.1:0-37411 GCA_013372465.1 Nitzschia sp. Nitz4 | reverse complement strand
TATTTTCCATCGCAAACCAAGAGATCATCTTCTCAATCGAAGCACGTGAATCGGGAGTGTGAATCGACCTTCCGTCGACCGACATTTGTCTGTCATGCAGCGGTAGAGAAGGAGCTAACAAAGACCCATCGTGGTGCGGCCCGCAGGCGAAAGGTGTGTGTTGGATCGTTGTTAGACCTCTTCTGCTGCATCGGCTGTTGAGACAAGATTTCGATACTTCCACCATGCAATTCAAAGGATCCAAGGTAGAAAAGTACAGCTCTATGTGCACAGACACGCAAGCAGCCCTTGCTTCGTGCTTCTCGCAAGCCGTAAGTTTCAGCGGGTAGGCTGGCCTTCTCCGTGATGTTGACGTAGTGTCTTGTGGCGATGTCGCCGTTTTGGTCTCTTGTCTCAACGTTTCCCTTGTTTGTATTGCCTTGATTACAGGGTGAGACGGAAAAGTTCCCCGAATCTTGTGCTGATGTTGCCATGAGCCACTTGGAGTGTGCTGTCGCCAAGCGTGCCTACGCTTACGACACGGCGGTGGAATTGGCTGGAAAGGACGCTGTCGACAAGGTCCTTCCCAAGTACGAGGAGAGCATGAAGAAGGCTACGGAGTTGATTGCCTTGTACAAGGAGAACGTCGCCGGAGGAAAGGTAAACAAGGAGGTCTTCTGGGGTTAGACAGTTTTCGTCGCTTCAGCGTTCGCTTCCCGAGAGGAAAGTACTAAACTTAGCAGATAAGCTTAATATTTCCAATTCTCTCTGCTACTCTTACACGGCACTATTTTGTATGTCGTCACTGAATAAAATCTATTTTTTTATTCCTTGTATGGCCTTGTACTGTCTAGAAGAAGATGGCATCATACGTCCTGTTGCAAAGATGTTGTGACGGATGGGAGGGCGTTCTCTAGCGAGGAAGAAAATACTTCCATATACTATCTTCAAAAGAATCGCTTCTGATGGAAGTAGAAACCACACATTCAGTCCAAGGGTTCTGCAGCTTGTTTTCGCAAGACAATAGTCTAGCATGATATACACCCTACCAAGTCAAAAACGCTATTCACACTCTCACATACTAGTGGTTCTTAGAAATGTTCAGAGTATTTGCTCCCACCCATGTTTTTGATACTAGAACGAACATGAATGTAAAAGCGAGCCAGAAGAGTCAAGACAGGATACGAGGTTTCTCCTTTTGCTAGCTGGATATCAAAGTTGAAGTTGTAGATACGTTTTTTGGGTGAGGTATGAACCATAAAATGTAGTTGTTATGCTACAGTAGTACTGTACATACATTGGATACCCAGTGAGAAATTGATCGCAATCCACCGACGTGATGACACCACCACCTTCCTCAAGCAGATTGTTGGTCTTGCTTGGACACATCAGGGCACGCTTTGTTTTGCCATTGACCGTTTGAGACTGAGAGGAACAATCATACATGGTTCTGGTACTGTAGTCTCACCTCAGTTTCCTTGTCCGCATTTTCATGAAGGACGACAAAATCACAATCAAGGCTCTGCTTGAGACATTTTAATGTCTGTCAAATCCAACAAGCTAGTCGGTGTTGGGGCAGTATCGGCGACTTGCGGTCGATGCCGTTTTATGCTAAATTGAAATACCTAGTTCGATTGCTACTTTTCCCCATGATGAAACTGTCTGCCCCTGCATCCGATTCTGACGTCACAGTAACTTCCGGTAGCCTACCTAGTTCTGCAGCAGTTGAGAAAGGAGCACGTCGAAGGTCACAACTACTTTCTATTGTGAGTAAATCTTCCGCCATGGTGCCTCCCTTGCATCAGGCTTTGCCTGCAGTTGCTTTACTGTTGGCGCCTAGTCCAGCAGTTGCCTTTGTGTACGGGGTACCGAGAATGAAATCAGCCTGGTTCGGCGGGACGGAGCTTGCTTCGAGTTGTGGAGATCCCTGTGGTGACATGAGTGGAGGATTGGATCTTGGTGACGGCCTTGATACTCCGTACATTGTAGATGAAGTCGAAGAAGTACCAGAAGTAGAATTGATTCCTGGAGTTGACTATGAAATTCCAGACCATGAGCAATATCGCACCTCCCGCAGGACTCCCAACGATGAAACTTGCGACAGGTGGTTTGGCGCTCTTTTGAACCATCCCAACGGATTTTTGGGGCCTTTGGCTTCGGATGCTAGGTCTCAACTCACAACACCCGTCCCTCTTGTAAATGAGGTATGTATTTGAGACTCCACTCGTTTTATCCGTTTCCAAAATCTATTCAGGGTACCTCACATGTTTCCTCAATCATGATACTTTCAAGGTGGAACTACCCTACGATCATGAGGATTGGACTCCCTTTGTGAGCACCAAACTCCCTTGGACGCCACTTACCCCCGCCTATGGGTTGGAGGAGTTTGGTCTCCCGGTTCCTAGAAAAAATGCAGAAGCTTGGAGGCAATTTGAGTTGATGCGTATGGTGAAAACCAATTTCACCGCGTTGCCAGAAGGAAATGGTTTGGACATTTTTCTTTCTGACGACAAAGTCCGTGAGTTTCAGCAACGTTTGAATGAAAAGGGAGCATGGTTGACGGATGATGAGTGCCAGGCGCGTCTAGTGTACATTAATGGTCGGTTCGCACCTCAGCTATCGATTACAAACGAGATTGCAAATAATCTCCACGGCCTTGAGAATGTCTCGGAAGAGGTGATAAGTTGGCTGTCAAGAGTCACAGATGGGTTCACAGATGAGTTGGCAGCAACTACAATTCACTGTGACAAAGGTATTGAGTTGAATTCACACAAGAAACTCAGCGGACCTGATCACTCCATGGGGGAGCCAACGTCACAGTTTGCCATCAACGTACAGCACGGAACAGCATGTTTTACGGCTTTGAATACTATGTTGACAGGGTCTGTTGCGTACATACATACTAAGGAAGGAGAGGTCTCGGACAAACCTGTCATGTTGGTAAATGTGATTACCAAGAACGCAGGGGCCGAGGACGGGGCTGACTCCGTTGCTTTTCATCCGCGCTGCCTGGTCGCAACCGAGGCTCGCAGCGCCCTCTCTTTCATTCAAACATCTGTTGATTTGGACACCGACGAGAAACCCATTCCCCGATTCTACAACGGTTACACCCAATTTTTCGTTAAGGAGGATTCTAATTTGACACACACTATCCTCGAAGAGTCTGGAGGAACTGTCACGCCTTTGGTCGAGCGGAATGATGGCGACTTTGCAAAGGGAGAACCAAAGGCGCGAGTGGTAGAAGCTGCGCGCCCAGAGATGAAGGATATCCATTTCGAAACGATTGATGCACACATCGTCGGGGATCGTGGAAGCTACGAAGGAGCCCTTGTCAGTCTTGGTGGAAGTGGTCACACTCGATTTGGAGTGACGATTTCTCTCCTGAAGCCCGAATCTCGTGCAAAACTGTATGGCTTTGCAATGGCTGGAGGTTTGCAGTCCTTGGAAATGAAGTCGACGATTCATCACATTGCAAAGGAAACATATAGCGAGCAGCTGCAAAAAAACATGGTAGGTGGTCGGGCGACGACATCTTTTCGGGGAAGACTGCGCGTGGAACAAAGTGCTCAGCAAACGAATGGTGACCAGCTGTCTAGATCTATTCTGTTGAGTGACAAGTGCACGGCATGGGCCGTACCATCGCTTGAAGTTATTGCTGATGACGTCAAGTGCACGCACGGTGCTACGGTCAGTGACCTTGCAGAGGAAGAGGCCTTCTACCTCCTTGCTCGGGGAATTGACCACGAAGCTGCCCGTACTTTGCTCATGTACGCATTTGCCCGTGAAGTTGGTGATGAAGTTAACCCTATTCTTCAAAAGAAAATGCCCGATGGTTCCGACGGAGGCCTTCGTGGGCGTATTCGCGATCGAATGCAGAACATCATTCCACAAGGTGATCAAACAGAAACAGCAGATTTTTCAAACGTTTAGTGAATAAAGCAAAATAATAATTTCATATGCACATTGGCTAGTGTTTGAGGTTCTGAAAAACCCTATGAGTGACGTATAGTTTAGTAGACATGGGAGATCTTGAAGTTGGCGCTGCTGCCCTGCTCCTTGTGATAGGCATGAACAACAACAACAGAGTCCCCAGGTTTGACAAATCCAAGGTTCTTGGCTTCTCCGATGGCAACCTTTGGCTTTTCGTCATCATCAACATCCGTCAATCCAATGACTGGGTAAATTCCGCGGTGGAGAATAAGTTGGCGAGCCATCTTGGAGGTAGGGCAGAAGGTAACAATGGGGCAGTTTGGACGGTAGGCAGCAACCATACCAGGGAGAGTCTCCTCTCCGCAGATGACAATGATAGCTTGGCACAATCCTTGAAGACTGGCAACAACAGCAGCCTTAGCAACAGCTGTGTCCTCGGGTTGCTCAGCGTCTCCCAAGAAGAGGGAGTTGGCACCTCCGTGTTGGACATACAAAGCTCCCAAACCACCAGAGGCACTGTAGGCCTCAGCACAGTGAATGATTTCATTCATGGTCTTGATGGTTTGTTCAGGGTACTTTCCCTTGGCAGTCTCCCCACTGGTCATGACAGCATCTGCTCCATCGTAGACAGCATTCGTAACATCCGAAACCTCAGCACGAGTGGGTCGTGGATTTTTGGCCATACTTTCCAACATTTGGGTAGCAACGATAACAGGCTTTCCGACGGCGTTACAGGCAGCAACCATTTCCTTTTGTGCGTTGGTAACTTGTTGGATAGGAATCTCAACACCCAAGTCTCCTCGAGCCACCATAATACCATCGGATTCCATAAGAATGTCGTCGAAGTTCTTCAAAGCAGAAGCAGACTCAATCTTGGAGATAATCTTTGGCAAGGGACGGTCAGCTTCCCAGCCCAAACCCAAGGCTGTCTCCTGCATGTATTCCCGAATTTGTCGAACAGCCGCAGCGTTTTGGATGAAAGAAGCAGCAACGTAGTCAACATCAATCGTTAAACCATACTTGATGTCAGCGCGATCCTTGTCGGACATGGCAGGCAACTCGGTTTCGGCCATAGGAAGGTTAACTCCAGCCCGAGATCGGAGCTCTCCAGAGTTGTCAATGGAACAAGTGACAACTCCATATTCCCCAGCTTGAACATCAGTGACAGTCAAGATAACAGCACCATCATCCAACAAAACCTTCATGCCAGGGTGCAGGCATTCGTTCAACTTGGCGTAGTTGATGAACAAGTCAGAGGCAGTTCCAGCCTCGGCCCACTCAGGAGACGTTTGCAAACGAATAGAATCACCCTTCTCAAGGGTAACAGTTTCATGTCCAGAGGCATCATGGCCGAGCTTTCCAGTTCTGATTTCAGGTCCACGTGTGTCAAGAAGGGTGGCCCTGACGTCCTGGACCTTGTTGACATGTCCATCAAACTCCACGGTATCCTAACAAACCAACACCGAAAAAGAAGGAGATGGAAACTAGTTAGCACGGAAAATTCGAGGATGGCAAAAAAGGTAATTGAAGCAACGACCAACGATCCACAGACTTACCTGAGCCAAAGCAAGGTTGGTCATACGCAACTCAACCTCCTCTGTAGTGGCATGGGAAAAGTTCAATCGCATGATCTTCATACCGGCCTTGGTGACCTTCTCAAGGGGCTCACGCTGTTCAGAGGTGGGGCCTATGGTAGCAACAATCTTGGTGAGTTGGTGCTTGGGGCTACCAGCAATGGTGGGATCGGGGAGGTTGAAAGTGGTCTTGAGATGGCTGGGTGCTGCAGAATCCACGATGAGAGAGCTGTGCCTGGCCACGATGGCCGGCAAGTGAGCCCTGGCAAAAAGCTTGGTTCCAGCCCTTAGAGGGATGCTGAAGGCACTGGTTCTAGCGACGTTGGCAAACATGGTCGATCCAAGGAGGATTGTGAGGGCGAATGGGTGATTCCGAAAAAGATTCCACATCCGACAGTTTGGAGAGATGGACGGTTTGCAGTGACAAGTTCGCTTCCTGGAGAGGACCACGGGGAGTCGGCTTGATCGCCTCCCATCCGATTTCAGCCAATCAGAAGCAAGAATTTTGTGTCCCACCACTTCCCCACCACACAAAGTTTTTTCCCCACTACCGGTACTCGTACTGTACTATTCCATGTGGAATTGATTATCCACGATTCGAGCATTTCCTACCAACCCAACGTCCTGCTGCACCACACGAGAAGGAATCTCGCGCGGATCAACGTCAGCAATCAGCACGGAGAGGGAGCATCGCAGCGTGTTATCTCACATCAGCAGCCACTGCAACCTTTGCCAATATGATGTTTCCGGACGAAACGCCAACCATTCTAGACTCTACAGAGTCGCTCAAGGTGGTTTCTGCCCATAGGCGTGAAGCTGCTGCTTCCCCTGCGAAGCGACGACCTTTCATTCGTGGCGTCAACATTGGAGGATGGTTGCTACTGGAGAGATTCATTACCCCCTTGATGTTTGCGGTCACGGATTGTCACTTGCAGGGAGATTTGTGTTGGCACCCTGAGCAAATCAGTGCTCCTCCACTTGACAGTCATGATCACGAATTTTGTGATTTGTTCACTTGCCCTCTTGCTGTCGACAAAAACACTGGCAAATTCCCAGAGAATGAATTTTCCCTCTTGTCCATGTTTCCCAAGCCTGCGGCAGCGAAACAGTACCTAACCTACCATTGGGAGAACTTCGTTAAGAAACAGGATATTGCCGATTTGGCAGCTGCTGGTGTTACTCATGTTCGTGTCCCCATGCCACATTGGATTTTGGGAGACATTCACGAGGGGGAACCCTATGTGGATGGCCAATGGGTGTACTTTGTGCGATTGGTTGGCTGGTGTCGCGAGTACAACATTCAAGTGTGGCCAGAGATCCATACTGCCCCAGGAATGGAGACTGGAATGGAGCACTCTGCTCATCGAGGTGCAAGCTGCGAGATGTGGTCCGCGTCCCCCCAAAATGTGCAGCGATCGCTGGATGTCATCAAGCAAGTCTGTGATAAGATTGTGGAAGATGACCTCCGAGATGTCGTCACAGGATTTGGTCTTTTGAACGAACCCATGTCTGATTGCAAAGAAGATGTACTCAAAGAATTCTACAACAACGGAAGAAAAATTGTGGTGGACACTTTGGGAGCATACACCGCGATCCATGTCGGAGACATGTTCCAGCCGCACGGTTGGAACGATGGGTGGTGGTCTTCTGAATTGGAATACAACAATACCATGTTGGATAGTCACTACTTCCAAGGTGAGTGAACGTATGGTTGCCCTTGGATTTAATCAAGAATTGCAACGTGTCTAACCCTTACCAGCTTTTGCTGCGGAGTATCGAGAGTATTCTCCCAAGAAACACATCGAGCTGGTATGCGCCATCTCCGATCAACATCTCCAGGCATGTTGCTACGAGGATGCACCCAAAGACAAGACTCCTTCTAAGGGCATGTCACGTATTGTTGGCGAGTGGAGTGCAGCCTACGATGCTGAACCCGTGTATATGGTGGATGCCCTTTTGACGGAAATGCTAGACAAACACAAGCGGGGTGATGCGTCATTGCGTCTACCGGAACGAGACCTTCCAAAAGATCGACAGGACTTCTTGAGACAGTTCGTAAAGGCCCAAATGGTTGCATATGAGGCATCAGAGAGCCCCGGAGTTGGCGTTTCCAGAGGATGGTTCTTTTGGACACTTAAGACTGAATCAGATTTCTTCGCGGAGTGGAATTTCTTGCTTGGATTCAGAGACGGCTGGTTTCCAGCTCTTCCAACCCCAGAGGAAAGCTCAGAGTCAGTCTTTGGTTCTTGCAATGATATCATGTTGGCAACAAATATTGGAGAGCAGATTGTAGATCCTATTCCACGTCCAAACACAATGGCGGAAAAAGAAGATCCCGACAGCTATGTAGTCCCTGAAGGTGTTGAAGCACCCATCGGCACTACTTCCAGCGAGGCAGTAGAGCAAAAAAGTGAGAGCAAGGAATCGGAACCCCAGGAAGCCGAAACAGGTGAAATCGATGAAACGGCTGACGACATGCATAAGGAAGCGGCACAGGCAGAGGTCGGATCATTTATCACAAACGTGTTCCCCTTGATCTGCCTTGGGTTCTTTGTCTGGTCTATTTGGAGGGTATTTTTCAGAGGAGTCTCCTTTGCAAGGGGGCGACACCAATATACGCGTTTGGATGGACCAACACAACTCACCGTATAATGCATCCTACATTGAATCGATCCACTGCTACCCCTATGTACTATTACAAGTAACAAATCTATGCAATAGTTGCTAGAATCTAATCTCCCTCAACACGTGGATCGCGCTCATTGACTCCTTCAAATGCAGCCTTTCGTGCAGCGTTCACAGCTGCTTCCGTGGCTTTAGCACTGAGGGCACCACCCTCGGCTGACTGCTTTTCGGCCTTCAGTTTTTCTCTTGCTATTTCATAGGCCAAGGCAGCCTTCTCTCGTGTATCGAAAACCCCAATATAGCGCGACTTTCCTGCAAAGTAGAGTTGCGCTTGCCATTTTCCAGAAGGTCTCATAGTAACACCTCGCAGAATAGCAGCAGCCAAAGCCGCTGCCTTGTCGTTCTTGCCCCCGCTGGCTTCGTTGACAGCCTTGATAGTGGCAGCGGCTTTTTGACGCTCAACTTTGTCAGTGATTTGAGGTGAGCGGTTCTTCTTCTTCGGTGCCGCAGTAGGCGAGGACTTCTTTTGCTTCTTGGAAGCCTGAAGAGGTTTATCCTGTGTTGGTGCCAGTGGACGTTTGGCGCCTGCCTTAGCAGGTTTCGATGCCTTCTTTGAAACCTTATCTTTGCCAGTCGGGTGTTGAGCACCATACATTGGCATATGCCGAGGTGGGGGAGCGTGATGAGCCGGTGGGTAGTGCCCGTAGTGTGGGTGCATATGAGGTGGAGGAACTCCTGGGTGGTGGGGATAGTATGGTGGAGGGGGGTAGGCCGGATCCCCTGGACCCAGCGCATATGGTCGTCCACCCCGTGGGGACCGGGGAGGCGACGCCTTTGACCGAGGAGGAGGCGGACCACCGACAACAACTCTCATACTGCCACCGTGTGGCATGCCAGGGGGTATGGATGCATAGTATGCTGCATCAGGGTGACCATAAGGATGTGGGGGGATTCCATATGGGGGATGGGAAGGGTGAAGACTAGAGACCTTTGGGGCTTTGTCGTCTGAATCCTTTCCCCCATCCTTTTCTGACTCACCCCTTCCGCCTTTAGCATGTCCCCCTTCTGCAGATGCGGTACGCATACTAAGCGACCGATGGAAGTGCTCACCCTCGGCGTGATCTCGAGACTGCGTTTTCCGTGCAAGTCTGGCCCCCTTCCCACTCTCACCTCCTCCGATTACGGGAAGTTGCAGGTGAACATTTTCGTCCCCTTCTTCACCTTCCTTTCCTCGACGAGGTGAACGGAAAACATGGGTGCCCTCAGATGTAGAAACAGCAACCGGACGTTCACCGTTGGCTCTGGGGGTGCTCGAATTCATTTGCAAGAGAAAGCTCAAATCTTCATCTTCACGCAATTCCCTCTCGGCCATATGAAGTGCGTCCACACTTGGGTCATGACTGGCACTTTGGGAGCGAGACTTGGATCCCTTCAACGGCGAATCTCCAAGCAACGGCAGGCCTGCCGACTTTTCTGGTGACGCGAACATGCTTTTGTAGTTGATGGTTGGCGTGTATACCGAACTTGAACCTGTTTTCGCTTTCGAGGAAGCCAGCGGTGAGATGCAAATGATATTCGACACTCCACGTTGCCCCTTTTTTGCATCAGGCTTTGGCGATGTCTCGGCACTTCGAGGAAGGCCCGCTACATCCGAGAAAAAGAACGAAGTGCTGACAGTTGGGGTTCGTGGAGTTCTAGGTGCACCCTTTGGCGTATTAAGCATAGATGCAAAACCACCAGGGGAGAACAATCCATTTGCAGTAGGCGACGCCAACAACGCAAGAACTGAAGAAGGAACATGTTAGCACTAATCATGGGATGACGACCAAGTGAAACCAATTTTTCTCAGAACGTACCATTGGATGAATCAAAACTACCGGAATGTGGATGCTTGCCATAATCCAAAGAAAAATCCGTCGGTGTCGTCAAGAACCGCTCTCTATCTTCCCGACGAGGAGTCCTTGGCGATCGTGGTGTCTTCGGCGAGCGCATGGGTTGACGTGAATGGTGCTTGTCGTCATCCTTGTGGTACTTTGCCCGGTCAGTGTCAGCTGCATCGAAAGAACTTGCTCTAGTATGTTTGGAAGGCGTTGGGGGATGAGGCGTAAGCAAGAAGCTTCCTGGTGATCGAAGTGTATCATCATCAAGAAGTGGCAAACTCTGAAATCGTCCTCCCGTTGGCGATTTCACAGGTGTTCGCAAATGATCCCGAGATGGAGGCACTGGGGAAAAAGTAACATTGGACTTCTTATCTGCAGCCTTGCTCTTCTTACTCGATTGATCTGCTGCGGGTTCTTCTTCATCGTTCTTGGAAGTCGCCTCAGCCGCTTTATCCTCTTTTCCAGCTCTTCCTTCTGGACTGGTATCACTACTCAAAGGCGGGACGGCATCGCTGGATTCCGACTTCCTAGAGGGACTACGGTAAGCCTTGAACTCCAAAACATTCTCTTTGCTGGGAGGCGTCTTGACCCTCCCTGGTGAAGCTCCACGGCCACCACGACGAGAAACCAGCCCTCGCTGGCTCCCAGCACTGGAAGGGGAATCTTCTACTTCATCTGGGTTGTCTTTGGACCCTCCGAAATGGACTTTTTTGTCTTCCGGAGAGTCAACGTTGCTAGTAGGAACCATCTGCACCGGCGATCGCCTGGTCTCTGCCTCGACAGCCAGAGACTCGCGAGTACCTGACTCGAGTGGTGTCACAGTGGCAGCCGACTTTTGTTCTGTAGCAGATGAGCCATTCTTGGCTTCTTCTGCAGTAGCTGAGTGCAGGGCACCCCGATCTGGAGTGGTGAACTCTTCTTTTACAACACTAGCCATTTTACTAGGGGACAACAACGAGAAAAACACTGGAAACATTTGGTGAGGATGGGAGCCTTTCAGAACTTGGGGACGACTGGACATTCACGCGGAAACTCCAACTAACATTCGTGGACGTTAACAAACACTCCCCGTGTGTGTCCGGTAAAATCTCAAACGATTGCTCTTTCTCTCCAACAAGCGGTGCAAACCACACTAGCGAGGACGAGGCACGACGAGCCTCGCCAACACATCCAACATCCCTACACATAGCGAGTCGCTGACAGAAGTTCCTTATCTCTTGATCAAGACACCGTGTCAACAGCAGAAGCGTGCTTCTCTGAGAACACTGCTACAGTGTACTTCGCTTGCGAATCTAACGAGGATCCCATACACTTCTTCGACAGAATACCAACTACAACGAGTCAAGGGACTCACCAAGTATACAACAGGTTGTAACACGAGTTCACGTGTATGGAAGAGGGCACGAGGTAACGTGTAAGTCGATCAAGTGATGCCAATGATGAGAGATAAACACTCTTGACACTTAGTTCGAGAGAGACGTTACTGTCTTTGGGGCGGGGAGGATGGAGCTGCGGGGCTGCTGCTGGATGGCTCCGTCAAACTCGTGAGGCGCAGTGCTCACTCCACTATTTGCGCGCGCCAGGATGTTGTCTAACAATTGCGTGTGCTTACCTCTAAGTAAACGATACTTGCGAAGCCTTAGAGAATATTTTACTACCGATACGTATATGTTCATTGACTTTCAAATACTTTGTCTCCAGTGAAGTGCTCGCTAGATGTAATTATTTTTCTCAACTGATGATGAAAACGTCGGGTTAACGTCCAATTGTCGCCGGGTGAGTTCCCGCCACATTTCGATCAAAATTCGCCCCACGCTCACGGCAGAAGAGGCCGCAGGTTCCATTCTCGCTTCATGGTATCGACGCCCAGTTGAGATGCCACGTTGTTGTACTTGCACGACAAAGTGACAACGAACTTTTAGCATCACGCTAAAATATCTGTACAGAGAGTGTCATAATAGATCAGGAGAAGGAGGGTTCGGGAAGTACTTTTTGCTCTAGCACAAAAGCTTTTGCCTTGTAACGGAGTAGTTGCACTCTACACTACTACAGCCAAACTCCAGTAGTTGAGGGGCAGCGGCATGCGTATTGCCACCACAAATATCTTTGAAAGAACATAGTAAAATGACCAGCGATACTTTCCTAATGTACGTGTATTATGACTACCTTGAAAAACGTTTGAGGAGATGAGTGAGAGAATCTCTCTCCCATTGCCCCGTGGGTGGTGGTGATGTTGTGATGATTGGTGATCGATGGAGTGCTTAGCATGGAGTCACACCGTGACTCGAGAGTCCCGCACATGGACTATTGGGCAGATTCTTCTTGCCGGTATTGTTCATCCACAAAAGACAACCAATCAAAGGATTTTCGTTCAGATTCAAGGGAATAAACTGGATCCTTATCATTTTCGTAGCTCTCCATGTTGAGATCAAATGCTCTCAAAGCAGACATGGTCTGTGGTGTCGACATGGACAGGCTAGGTTGTTCACCCCGCCGACCAGGGAAAAGCTCAGGTTCATCATCTGGTTGCGCTTCATGATAAACAAACTCAGCTGCCAACAGGGTCTGGAAGCATCGCTTTTCTCGTCTTGGACTGGGAATATATCCTTTAATCATGGCGGTGAAAGCTTCTTCAACGACGTCAAAGCAGTGAGTCTTTTGTCGCGGTAACTTGTGTTGGACCATTACTGCATGTCGAAACGCAGAAGAAGATCGGGTGAACGAGAATTGGGACATGTCTTGAATTTCGTGCAACGACTTGTTCTGAATGTAGTGTGTTATCTCCTTGGACAACGTGTGGACGCTTGAACACTTGCATTCTTTGAGCATTGGCCTGTTTGTTCGCGTCGTCAGAACAGGGTGAAGTTGGTTATTTTTCGTCACTGTCACAACAGTTTTGGCATGGTAATTTGCATCAGTGATAATTCCAGTCGTAGGGTCCGTCTTGGTTTCAAATCGAACAACACAGCCACACGATGGAGAACACTGTTGCCCCCAATATTCTGTAGAATTCTTGCTAGAAACGCCGTTCTCGGCAACAACAGGAGAGAGTTGTTTGGGATTGTCCCCTCTCAAAGCTTTTGCCTTGGAGGTTGAACGTCGAGCTGGATTCAATAGAAATCTCATCGCATTGATGACAAAGATGAACCTCCAGAGAAGTAGCGGGAAGAAAAAATGCAGAAAAGCTCTCGAACGAATGGGCTAGCATGGAAACCGAACATTCTGATTCGCGGAAACGAAGGCGATGATTTGTCCTGGTTGCGGCAGCAGACGTCATCAATGATTTCCGCCCTTCGCAAATTGGCATCATAGTTGAAGTCACACATGGACTCCCACGACTCTCAGGTCAGGGGTCGATTAGCTGTGATCCTGATTCTTCTTGGAGAGCCTGATAGCAGTGCTCGTACTGTAGTACTGCTAACAAGTACAACATCTCAGGGAGGCCTGGACGGAGAGTCCAAGAGCGACGATGACATCTTCCTCAAGGGTGTCATCCACGCGCTTCATGCTTGTTGCGGTCGTGATTCTTGCTGCATGGGCAATGGTCCATGAGTTTGATTTCTCTCAATCACCAACCTTCGGTGATAATTGGGTGCGTCCTCTGGAACAATCAACTCATCAAGTGCAGACTATGAGTGTTACAAAGGCTCTCTCGCCTGGAGAACTCCCTGGGTACACAGGATGGGGTCGCCCTGAGGCAACTTTGGCTCGTTTCTTTACAATACAATCGGTATCGACTGAAACCCCAATAGTCGGACAACCTTTTTCCATTCGGCTGATATGCAAAGGGAATGAAGAATGTTCACGAGGATCTTCTCTCTTCTACCTTAGGGCATATGGTCCTTCAGTCATCCCTGGGATTGTGCAAGAGACAAACAAGAAAGAGGGTCGATACGTGGTTGAGTTTGTATTTCCAGACCGTGGCCTCTACACGCTCGAAGTGGTCCTTACATTTTCGAATCCCCCACCCATGGGGAAATTCCCACTTGTTGGGATGGATGAACCAGCCTATGAAGGCTACCTACTTCCCGGTTTCCCTCTGTTAGTGACAGTGCAAGCAAACGAAGATGTCACTCATCTAGTAAGCACAGCGTTATGTGATGCTGATGTGCTTGTTGAGACGTCACCGCTGTCGGCTCTTTCGAAAGCTCGATGGACTGTCCAAGGAAAGCCAAACGATGCCGACTACACCCCAAAAGGTAACGAGATATCAGAGTCCGGTTACAAAAACAACCCAAACTCAATAGGAATTCAAATGTCCTATGATGTATTGACACCATGCCGAATGCTTTCACTGGAAGAACTAGATCCCAACTTGAATAGCAAACATCCCCTGTCCAAATGCGGCAAAAATCTACATGTTATCTTTGTTGGAGATTCTGTGATGCGAGTGCAAAAAGTTTGGTTTGACACGCTGATAGAACCATTGTCCAATGTCGCAACCGAGTATATTAATCTATATGGAGGGTTTCGTCGGGTCCAAGCCCAATCCAAAAACTTGGATGTTCAGCTTCGCGAGATTCAGACGCGATCGGCAGGTGCGACTGTGGTAGTTCTCTTCAATTCGGGTTTACACGATATACACAGGTTATGCGGAAATGAATGGAAAGATGATAGATATGAGTACATGGATCGATCCCAGTTAGATTCGGGAACTTTCTCGTGCACGGAGGAGTACCGGTCTGTTGTGAAAGATCTGGCATCCAAAATCCTTGCCTATCCTGCTGACCTACGAATCTTTCAAACTACCACTGCGGCGTGGCCAAAGTATGGGAACTTTGGAATTGAATGGCCAATGGATGGTCAGATCATGCCTGTCACCGTTGACGCAATCCCACCCTTCAACGAGATCGCCTTTGATGTGTTGCAGGAATTTCGCGACTCAATTGACATTGTCGACGGGTTTTGGGTAACCTACAGTAGACCCGACAATCGAGAGATTGGTGCTATAGGGAACAAGTTGTCACACCCAGGGTTGGAGGTTCAAAGGGCTATGTGCCGGATTTGGACTATGCTATTACTTGAACGCCTGTGCAAGGAGTAGGAGCCAGGACGGTCACCCCGAAACTGTCAATATGGATCACAAAGACGATAACATTGCTGGTGCTTCCACAAAACACCGCTCCTTCCGCTTTCCTACTCTACTATATCCTTCTACCCGTATACCCTTGGGAAGCATTGGAGGATTACCGGCTAAGAGCATTGAACGCAGTGACATTGTTGCTGCCTTCGTTATCGAAGCTTGAGCAGCAAGCCGTGACACGAACTAGAACAATGGGGAATATGAAAATCTAGGATCCTTGCAAAACATGCGTGGATGCTGCACCTCTCTACGGTGAAAGTTTTTGCACCACTTGCAAGTGGTTGTTGGACTATACTTGGTTCTCTTTCTAGGTAGCAGGTCTCCAAGAAGAAGAGTAGTCTCCCCCTCCTACAGACGACCCACCAAACTACAAGTCAAATATTGATGCAATCTCGCACGCCTAGTTCAATGATTCGCGTGAGTTTGTTGGGGCAGATGAAGGATTTTTAGAGTGGGTGGGAGGGGCAAAGTTGTCTGTTGTTGTGTCGGTGGTCTACGGCGCGGGTGCGGCCATTCCATCAAAGCAGTTACACTTATTATTGAATCCAATTGCCCTCTCTCTTGGTGGTCATCGTCGCCATTCACCACTACTACTGGATGGAATGAAAGAAACAGTAGAAACAGTGGACCGGCAATCACCTAAAGTTTAATGTTAGTCCATTGACATTTCGATTTGGACTTGTTGGGCACCTCGACCAACATTTGCGGGGATGGATGTTTAAGTGAATTCTTCGCCTTTGATTAGAAAAGAATGACTCCTTTGTGTCGTTCGGCCTTTCGAATAGCGTTTCGCGGTACAATGGGACACCAGATCTAGGAAGCTTACATAACGCATCCTGGACTGACTGCCTCGTCGGTACTACGATTAATAGTGAAGGCTAGTACACCATCGTGAAAACCTCGTAGTAACGTACGATTGTTGTTGTACCGGTACTTACGGTAGTAGTTTAGCTTCTGATGTGGCTTCCTCGTGTTTTGCCTCCTCCGTCTGAGGGACCTGTAGTACCAGATACAGTACGAATATAAACGACGTTGCACCAGATTCTTGGAACGTGCACCAAAGTCTTCTAGAGGGAGGAACCTTTTTTTGCGTTGGATGTTGATTCCGCAACAGGCAGCACAATAGACTTGGCCGTGGAGTACAAGAGAAGTGATGTTGGGAAGCAACGACACGCCGAAGAGGCCAACCAGAACACAGAGTTTGGACACTCTGCAGTCGTCTGCCACGAGCAAGAAAACGGACGTGTCTCCGATGGGGTCATCGAAGAAGTCCTACAAGTCTCATCGTCGCGGTAGCACAGGACCTTCTGATGGTTCTACTCCGGTGTCTCGGCGGTCTTCTCTGAAACATGGTTCCAGAGGTTCTCCTGTCCCTCCTAGAAGATCTTCCCTGTCTAGTTCCAAGCGGCATAATACCCCCGCTGCTATTCCGGACTTTGACGCGGACATCAATGATTCAGAGGAAAAGGACGACAATGAATCGCTTCCTGATTTAGTAGAAGATGTTATTGTCAGGTGGCAAATGGTCGGTCATCGGGGTGGCAAAGAATGGAATATCCAGGAAGATACCCCGGCAGGACACGCGGAAGAAAAGTTGACTATAGTTGTCGCCGTTGAGAGTGACAACGAAAGTGTCATCTCTCGGAACTGGTATGCTAGAGATGACAATGATGATGATGATGACGACGACGACACGATACATGATATCCCTGACGACCAGTCGTTCCTTCCACTCCGTAATCGAAATAGTCTGCCCTCTGACCCCAGTTCAGCGCAAGGGTCCGTTCCCACTCAGGATTTGTCCGTGCGAGATCGATTCGATCCTTCCTTCAATAACGTTGACATGTGGTCCAAAGATGTCCATGTCGATCAAATCAAGTTTCGTTCGACACGCAGCGCCGACAGGTCCATTTTGAGTGAATGTCATAGTTCAGATTTTGAGCTTGTTAGTGAATTGGGAAACTCTGAAGTCCTCGACTTGGATCAACCCCCGCACACTCCGGATGAGTACCGTGAGACTTTTGATACCGGTGGCGGGACGACTGCGTCCAAGACCCCAGCTACCTTTAAACAAAGTGGAAGCCGACGCCTTACGAAGATGCACCAAGCACCTACACTAGATGTCCTATCCCATGACGCGGCGGGAACACATCCAGAGTCTGTTCCAGAAGATGGCCTATTAGATGGTACATCTGATCAACAAGTCCCGCGGAGAGCGAACAAATCTGGGAGAAGCGAACGGAAGGGGAGCCATTCCACTGGAAGATCATCATACAACCGAACCCGGAAGGACCGTGACCCCATGCGTGGTAGGCGCCAGGGAAAAGTCCCTTCAACTGTCGCTGCAACGCCGACAGTGGATGAAAAAGTGCGGTCGCCCCTTTCCTCGTCCATGACATCAACTCCCAATTCTATTTCACTGCTGTCATCACTAAAATCGCAGCAGCAACACCAATCGCTCGAATCGCTACGTTTGCGACATTCCAAGGCACCATCATCACCCAAAGGTCGTTCTAGGCCTCTGAACCTTCATGTGGGACGAGAAGAGTTCTCTCCCTCTGATGGCGATGACTATACGCTGGGAGCATCGACAATTACGACCAATTTCTCTACGACACAACGAACACGAGGTGACAATACAGTTTCAACACGATCTCTATTTCAGTCAGAGCGGATGCATATCAGCGAGTCATTGAGGATCCCACAACGAGCTAGCGAAGGGACTGCGATGGACGAGCAAGGTGGCGATGCCAAATTCCTTCCACCAGTCCAGCCTCGACGTTCGATTGACAACCATTTGTTGGACGGACAAGATATGGCGGACTTTGTGACAAACCTGGAAGAATCCATCGATGCTTCCGCCGACAGTTTGCCTTCCTCACCAGTCGGTGATCCCAATCGAAGCGTACTTCGTCGGCCATCGGGTGCTGACGATGAGTTGTTACCGGAGGTCGGTACAGACGTGAGTACCAACCAGGCACAGCTCTCTCCAGTCCCGAGAAGTGATGACGTTGACGAGGCGGATGAGTTGAACCGATTATCAGGGGAACGTTTTGAGAATTCACCCGTTTCGCCAAATGACTCGAGGCGGTCCAAGAAAAAGAACAGGCTTGGATTGTTTCGAATGAAACAAGGGTGGCAAATGGGTGCTGTCAAGCTAGAAGATGACGAAGAAGAAGCATAAAGTGTACGAAAACCCTAGAGTCGATTAAGTAAAGAGGATTTTTAGAGCTAGTTTGCCTCCGTTCTGTTTTATCCCAAGATGTAGGGTCGATGGGGGCGGGGGTTTGTCCAACGCTTGCGAGTTGGAATAATGTCATCTGTTGGATCATATGGAATTGCAGCAATCAACTCTCGCGACGGCAGTGGAACCAATTGGGGGGTGGATTGTAGGCGCAAAGGTGACGATGCCGTGGGAGGTTCGGAAACAGCATTGCTGGAATGAGTGACATGCCTGGATGTTGCATAGTTGGGTTCAGCCTGAGCCCCGTTTCCCACTGGAGGGGCAGTTCCAACAGGTTGGGAACTATGGGCAGTTGGTGCTACTGACTCTATCTGAACTGAGGCATCCATTTCGCGCTTTGAGTCTGGCTCGTCAGGCAACACAATGGACGGTTCGTCGTCAATATCGACATCGTCATCCCCCCAGCCATAACCAAAGCTCTCGGCGGACTCTGTGGGAGCCGCTTCTTCAATCTCTACATTGTTCTCGTGGCCCATTCCAAATCCTTCCACCGGATCTCGATGAGTTGCTTCAAGCNCCTGCCCTGTTCACTACTTTCCAAGACAACGCTTTCATTGTTCCAAACATTCCCAAACCTTTCGGCTACTTCGCTAGGTTCTTCCTCTTCTTCTTCAGCCTCGCCATTCACTTCTGGAACAGCAGTGTCGTCATTCCAACCATACCCAAAACTTTCGACTGTTTCGTTGGGTGCTACTTCCCGAGCTTGTTCCTTCTCTTCTGAAACAGCAGTGTCGTCATCCCAGCCATAACCGAAAATTTCTGCCGTTTCCGCTGGTACTGCATCAGAATCGCCCTCCTCACTCACTTCCAACGCATCATTGTCATCACCCCAGCCGTTTTCCATACCTCCAACCGTTTCGGTAGGTTCCTGCTCGGTTTCAATCCTTTCACCCATCTCTGAGGTTTCGTTGTTGTCATTCCAACCATACCCAAAATTATCTGCAGATCCGGACGGCAATGGAGCTTGTTCTAAAGGCTCTGTTTCATCCTCATCTGACACATTTATGTCGTCATTCCATCCATCACCGACGCTGTCACCAGCTTCTGCTTGTCCCGCATTTGCAGCATCCTCTTCTGGTACATCATTTCCTGCTACAACCGGAGCCTCCATAGAAGAAAATCCATTGCCCCCTGTTACAAAACCCTGCTGACTTTCTGATGGCCGAACTGGAGGTGGATGCGGAACCCTGTTGGAATGTGGGGGAGCTTGGCGTTGTCCCCAGCTGTGGGCGCCTGGCAGAGGGGGTACGGCTTGATGGTGGTCCATCGGCGAAGGAACATCGTAATGATGCTGTTCCTCCTCCAGTCTGGTCTGAGGAACCGGGGGAGGTGGAGGTGGCGGTCCTCTAATAGGTTGTGACGGCACTTCTTCGCGACGATAAAGCGACATGGCTGGCTGATGTGGTAAATCATTGGGAATGGGTTCATCGGGGATCTCTACACTCTTTGCCAGTGCCTTCCAACCAGAACTGACAAGCCCACCAAGAATCGACTTGGGACGCTCCATGTTGGGAGGATTTTGCGGGATTTGATTCCCAGGCGGAGGTGGACCTCGAACGGTCTCTCGATCATGAGCCATGGCTCGAGCTTCCTCCTCGGCAGCCAGCACAGCATCGGTGTCTGGCAAAAACTTGGAAATTCCCCCCTTGACGGCTTTTATTTTGGACCTCAAACCAAGCACACTTTCCATGTCATTGATTGCATTCTTCATCCCCGCCGTCCCTTGTTTCCAAAGCAAAGAATCTTGCAAGAAGGCATCACGGAATTGATCGGCGGGAGCATGTTGTAGGGAAAGGTCTGAATGGCCAGGAAAGTCTTGCATATGACCCTGAGCTTCAAGCAGAAAATCGACAACTGGGTGTAGCTTGGACATGTCTTTGAGCATGACGATGACCTTGTCCACGTTGAACTTGACCATGGGTTGTTGAGGCGAAAAGACAATGGTAGCCCGAATGGTGGCAATATCAAGCCGTGGGCCCGAGGAGACCGGAAGACTCAATTTCAACATGGTGCTGCACTGAACCATATCTCGTCGGTTGTCGCCCATATGAATACGGAACAAACAGGTTTGTGCTACACAAATAGCCAGAAACTGGGGTCGAACGACCAAATCGGCTCCCGTCAAGACATGTAGCATATCGGCCAGCAAGGATTGGTTGGCACAGCGTGAAATAAGAGAATCATCGGGTAGATGATGCTCGGCAATCACTTCTTTGGATGTTTCGACTTTTCCATTGGGTAGTACCACTTGGTAATTCATGCGTGGTACTTCTTTGGTTCGAGTGTACTCGGCAAGACCTGGGCGGGACGCATAGTACTCAACCAGTTCATGAGCTTTTTCAAGTGTATTGTATTCATACTCCAAAACGGCATTGATAGAAGACTGCATGAGTGATAGGGCATTGACGTATTCTTGGAGATCTTGGAAGAGCACCTCCGCTGGATGTTGTGTCTCATGCTGCTCGGTAGTGGTGATGTCCAATGCATCGTCCGAAATATCTGGTTCCCATCCTTCGCCAATAGCTGGTTCGGTGGACAACATTCCAGACTGGTCTTGACCAAAACCGGATGTTTCCTGCTGGGCAGTTTCATCATCAAACACCAAATCGTCATCTTCTTCCCAGCCCTCGGAAGCCTTTGGAGGTGAAGCAACAGGTTTCTGGGGAGTTTGCCCAAAGAATCCTTGATCATCTTCCCAGACACTGGTTTCATTTCCTACGGCTTCTGTAGAAGTGTTATTCCAGGTAGTGTCTAGATCTAGATCATCGTCGTCCTCCCATCCTTCGTTCATCTCTTTGTCAAAACAGGAAACCACAAGATGGTTTGTCACAATGATTGCAGAGTAGTTTCGGCACCAGTCTCGAGGTGCCCGTTGTCCGTTGTTTGAATCCATGACCCCCCCTTGACTCCCCCGAATCCGTGGGTAACGGCGACAAAGGTACATAAGTAGAGGGTCATCGATGGGACACACGTCACCATAAGAGTCTTTTCGACAAAGGACTGGCTGACCACCAACACGACGACGACGGAGGAAGCTCGTTGGAAGGGACCATGACAATCCCAACCACCAGCAACTCTTTTTCTCAACAAGCAGTTCGCGAAAACTCTTGCACACTAATTCAAACGACCCCGACAATCCGAGTTTCTCAGCCATGCCGAGTAGTTCGTCGTCAGACCCCTTTGCAGCCAACTCTGCCTCGCCGACAACGTTGACTGAAACCGAGACGATGCCATTGAAAGGGGAGAGTCGGCCGATGCGTTCCCAACGATCTGTTCCGCCAAGTCGGCGCAGTGCTCCAGATTCTACTTCTCCATCCTCTTCCTCTCATAGGAGGCGCTCATCCGACCGTTCTGCTAGGAGGACTCGAAGTGACGCCTCCGTTGGTTCTATCGATTCGAATATTTCCGGCCCTCTAGAGGACATTGGCGAGTTTGAAGTTAACTTGCAAGATGCCACGGGTCTCAATATCATTACAGGAGGTACCCCTTCCACTGACCAGGACGATGCTGGGTTAGCAAGAGCTAGAGACCGACTTCTTGCCCGAAAAGCCCCGCCTCGCACGCAGTCTGAATCCATGCCTGGCGACCGACGCCGAGTTAGGTCATCGCGTTCCGCAGATGACGACCCAATCAGCAATGAAAGTCAAAGGTCGCAACGCTCCGTGCGCTCACGGCGAAAACCTACCCGTACCAAGTCCACCAGCGATGATTCAGTGTCACAGGCAAGTACACAAAGTCGAGGACGACCTTCCAAAAGCGGCAGCCATCACAAAGGAAGGAGCAGAAGCCGAAGCAAGGGAGCCAAAAAACGCTCCGGTTCACGGCTCGCACAAATCCCCACAACCATCACACAACAAGTTACGGCAAAGGATGCATCCACGTCTCATGATTCGAAATCTTCTTCCAACCAACACAATACTGTCAATACTACATCTACACGGGTTCGGAGAAAGACGAGCAGTGGGAATGCTCCCGCCAAAAGTCTGGCGGGTCTGTCCATGCTGGATGACATGAATCCAAGGTCGAAGCGAGGACCAAGGGACGCTCGCAGTGTTGGCCCCGAAATGCAGTCGCCAACTCGGTTGAGTACATCCATCTTGCCCCAGCGCAAAGTTCTAAGAACGGCATCACAAGACGGAATTTCAACGCTGGCCGACTTTTTGAAGAAGGCGGATAGCTCTTCCAAACCTTCCAACCGAATGTCAAGCTCGAGAAGTGTTGGTGCAGCTCCTGATATGAGACCCTCTAAGTCATCCGGCAGTTCCAGTCGACCCACCAGGAGAAGATTGAAGAAGTCAAACAAATCTGATGAGGAGTCGGAAGAGACGTCGGTCAGCATTAAAAAAGGCAAAAAGTCTACAATTACGAGCAGTGGTGGCGGTAGTGTTAGTGGTGGTGGTGGTGCTTCTAAACGTATGATGATTAGCGGGCATAGCAGCTTGGGCTCTGGGTTGGATTTGCAACTGGCATCAAACGACCTCTTTGGCAGCAAGAAAAGGGGAAAGAAACCTTCCTCCAAGCATTCCCGCAGTTCAAACGATGATGGGCTCGATGAAGGCAGTCTACATGTTTCGGATATCTTTGCAAAGAAGAAACCCTCTACCGACAGCGGTAACAACTCTGCTGGAGCTGGTCGATTGGCGAGAAGTCTTGGTGACATTGCCTTCAAAGCCTCTGGACTTGGGACACTTCTGTCTTTCCAAAAAGAAGCCAAGCGTCGAGGCAGCGGCTTTGGTGGGGCCAGTACCACATCCATGAGTATGGATGGTCTCAACGATGATTTCCAAGAAGACATTTTTTCCCATTACATCTGGTCCACTTCACGACAACCACGCGACAATATCCAAGGTGAAAGAAAGCTGTTGAATGAAACCCTACGACAAGGCGCTTTTTTGGCGGCCTACGAAGCCTATGTTGGAAACTGAAAGCGCCGAAGCTTGCTGTTTCGGGTCTACGTGGATATGCATCGAAAGTGTTTCATTTTTGCAGGCTGTTGTCTGCAACCAATGAAGTACCGACAGATGGTGAACTACGAGTACGAGTACCCAACCAGGAGTCTTGACATCACCGTACAGTGCGAGGAAGTATCGTTCATGAATTCCCCCGCCTGAGGGCTTTTGGTACCACCGCCCATTGGAATGAGAAACACGCAACCGGCGTAATTCTAATGATTTTGCTCTCGAATGCTCTAGGATAGTGAGAAACTTGTTGACGAAACTACTTCTCTACGGTAGTACAACTACTAGTAGAGTTTAGTGATTGATGATTCTTTGTGCCAGAATAAATAATGGTGGATAGTCGAGGAGGATTTCCCCCATCAACCATCAAGTTGTTGACACGATATCTGATAGAACATCTATTGGTTCTTACTAGATTCAAAGAATAGCTTTGAAACATCAGCAGCAGGAAGATAGTGGGAAATGGACCCAACAAAAATGACAGGAGTGACATGTGCCTTTATCTTGAGGGGAAATTACGAGGGACTTGAAATGCATATATAGCAGCATGCTTGTTGCATCCGCAGGCTTCCTGGGAATCTATGGTATGGTTTTGATGCGTGTATTTCTTGTTCTGACACAATAGGAGCGGTATCTTTGATTCTTGTTCTTGTATTGCCCTGCTCGAAATAGGCGTTGATTGAACGTGCGGATGATTCATGTCGCGTGTCTCATTTACCGTGAAGGGTGATAGATCAAGATTCCAAGCCTTCATTCTCTAAATCAACGCATTCTTCGTGAAAGGCGGTGACTTCGCCATTCGCCAACTTGATATATGCCCACACATGCCGTGGTGGCCTGTGACTAGGGGGAACCAATAATTCCAAATGGATAGAAACAAAGAAGGTTTGACTTTGCCCAGATCGCTTACTACCGCTTGATAACCGAGTTCCGAAGCTGAGCGCCACACAAGGAGGCGGTTTTGATTTGATGCCCTGTCAATACCACATTGTAGCATTTGGTGACAACAAAGAAGTGAGAGGTGTATCGAAAGGACCACCACATTCAGTGGGACGTTTTCATAGATCTCAAACTTTGCAGACGAGAATGACAGGCCAAGGGATGTTCCGTCGACACCTCCTTTCACATTCCACAGCCAACCTTGTTGGGATGCATGAGGTGGCCACTGAGTGTTCTCACAAACAGAAGCGGAAGGTACAGTTCCTTCCCTCGGTTCGTTGCCGAGTAGTTGCCACCCGGGCAGATCTTTTGACGAAGCAATGTTTCGATAAAATTTGGTATTCCGTGGAGGATATCGAAGTTATCAGAAGCCAACTGCGAGCAACTCTGATGGTCCTCCGAAAGGCACCTCAAGTGATAGCGGACGCAGACCCCAATGAGTTCTGTATGCGTGGACTGGAAGGACGCACAGAAGAGGGGCATCATCGCACAAAGGTCCAACGGAAGCAATCGATTCATGCAGTTCTTCGTATGCAAGAATTGACAACAAAAACTGGTTCCTACAATTCCGAGCTAGTGGCAAGAACGTACGCTGAGTACACACGAGAATCCCATCGCCTTGCCTACAAAAAAGCGCTGGAAGATGAAGATTTTGTACGGAAGGATTCTCAAATAGGATACGAGGACGTGCGCAGGTCTACAAGGGTACTTGCATAGGGCGTTTCTTCAACCTGTTCATTATCCATAAACATACCAAACGATTTGCGTCAATGTGCACCGGCATAGGTAGCCCAGCTATCTTCCTTCCTGAAGCACTTGATTGATTTTGACGAGATGTGCACGCACCAAGAATTGGCGCTTGGCCAGTTTTCGAACAGCCTTGAGATGCGTTGTACAATCCATGTGGCCCACATACATACCACGATCCAGAAAGTATAGGGCATCGGTAATAGCCAAGTTTTCTGCTGACAAATCCATCACTTGAGCATGTAGCTTAGAAGCAGGTTGACACATATCATCAACCGAAACAGTCTCCACTGCGGTAGCCTTGTTTTCCTCCAACCATTGCGTGATTTCCTCTGTCTTGGTATCCACAGTGGCGATATGTCCCACAATTTCTTCCATTTCAATGCGCAAGTCTTTCAACTCGGAGTCAATAGTCTCTTTGGAAGCCTTGAGGAGCTGTTGGTCACGCCAATCAGACCCGACCGTGGATTTCACTGTCTGCGCAGTACCCTTGAGATGAGATTGAATTTTCTGACTGACCTGATCCTTGAGTTGGGCCAACTTTCGCTCCTCATACAACTTTTGAGCAGCAGCCTGCTTTTCACGTTCCTCCTCTTCCTTTTCTGCTTGGCGAGCTACTTCCGCTGCGGCATTAGCCTCTGCTGCTTCACGGGCCATGATGGCCTCGATTTGGTCCTGCATGTACTTATCAGAATCCATGCCGGAGGCACCAGAACTATTGGTACCAATTGCATTGCCCGAAGTTGGAGCACTTCTGCTTCCAGTTGTAGTGGCGGTGGCAGACACTGACACATATGGAGGGGGGAGGGAAGAGTTGGAGGTCGATGGTGGGGGAGGAGGTGGTGGTGTCGGAGCTGGGGTCGGTGCTGGGCGAGTGAACACAGGAGGGTCTGCCGAGAAGACACTACTCATGGCAACCACCATCTCGATCAAACTATGCGACCTTGCGTTCCACTCATGAGTGTATGGCAAGTAAACCATTCCATCCTTGCCCACGTGTGGATGATTTTCCTTTAGGTACATGTTGGCAGCGAGACGGACATAGGACACAGGAGGGCGGATGGGATACCCAGGAGGTAGGTAGATGTCGACCAGTAATTGGTAGGTGTTCCCTCGAAAAACAATAGCGATAGTGCCTTGCAAGACGAGACAATTGGAGGTATCGCCGTTGTTTTCAACCAAGGGAGCAATCCCAGGCATGAGGTGTACTCCGACGGAACTCTTCAAAAGGCTCGAGGCATCGCGGTCCACTCGCGCTGGATCTCTGTAGAGACCACCGAGTCGACTCAGCAAGGTAGAAACCCTAGGATCATGAACCATGCTGCTGGGTTAGACAGGGCAGATTGAGGCTGTCTTGTGATGCCAGAGGCGGCCTTCAGTCGCAACTACACGGCTTTGCCTCGATGCGTTGCGCTGGTTGTGCAAATTCTGCCACTCGTTCCAAGTCGTGTTCGAATCGTGGCTTGCTGGCAGTCTCACGAACCACGCCATGGCGACCCTTCATGAACCTGATGGTACAATACTTCTGTA
This sequence comes from Nitzschia sp. Nitz4, assembly GCA_013372465.1. Classification (NCBI taxonomy): domain Eukaryota; phylum Bacillariophyta; class Bacillariophyceae; order Bacillariales; family Bacillariaceae; genus Nitzschia; species Nitzschia sp. Nitz4. Next base: position 10,922 of record WXVQ01000070.1, on the reverse strand, counting down.
CAATTCTCGTAGTTCCTGAGTCTACGAACAATAGGTTGGATTAATCATACCTTTACAATTGCTACCCAGTAATACCCAGTAATATTGTTTTAGAAGACACACTCTACTAGTTGAGCATGAGCCCGAATCTGAGCACATAGTGCGGTGCTAACTTCTCGCGGCGTTTCGAACATTCACAGGTATCTCCTTGTTTCGAAGAATTTACGCCAGTATAAGACTTGTCCAGTCGCCATTGCAATCACCAAGAATGCCTCGACGTACGTCCACCGGGATAGTCGACTCAGAATTGCATCATTCATGGCTTGGTGCAGAGCTTCTCGGTTTTGCACAAATTCATAGTGGTCCATCATATTAGTCCAATCTTGCTGGATAGCCACCGCCTTTTCTACCAACTTCAATGCTCGCTCTCCATCTGGTCCAAGAACCCCATCTTCAAGCGTCCGTGGTGTACCTGCAATGTGCACAGAGAATCCTACCTCGAATTGATTGTCTTCGTCGTCCTCCATCTCATTATTTTGGAAACAAAGCTCGTACAGTGTGTTTCCTTTCACATTATCCTTGACACTAAATGTTCCTTCCCGCGTACCAGTTGGTGCTTCGTATATTTTGTCGCCACTTTTTAGATTCACCAAGCTTACTGCCAAATCGCGGGCTTCCACATCATCTTCAATACAGTCAAAGCTCCCACTGACAAAAAGACCAAATGTATGAGAGTAAACTTCCACAAACACAATCTTTCAAGTTCATACCCTTACCTAATGGTACTGTGCTGATCCTTTGGTGTTAGGAAAAGGAAGCATTCTTCCGTGCCCGGATCGAGGGTTAACGTGTATGCCGCCGAAGTCCGTTCTGCCAGCCACACACTAGATTGTAATAAGCTCAGTGCAAGAAACCACACACCCTTGTTCACTATCCACATGACCCAATTATCTTACAATCTTCGGTCAAGATTGTGGATGATTGTACTGTAGTTGTTTGCAATTGGAGGTCTGAAGACTCTTTCAGGAGCAGCAGGGTTACTGGGCTTGGGGCTTCGTTGGATCCTACATCATCGGAGCTAAGAAAGTACCTTTTATTCCTCCGCAGCATTCACAAAAAATTCTAGCACAGCAAAACATGTCCAAAACACTCCCAGTACCTGGTACTTAGTTTAAGGCCACTAGAGGGCATCATGAGGTATGGCAAACCAAACCAAACCAAACCAAAACGATTAAACTAATAGAAGAAGCAAAAGGCAAAGTAGATGAGCAAAACAACCTTGAGTAAAAGTATTGCATGCGACGGGATTTGAACCCGCGCGGGCTGGTGTGCCCAGTGGGTCTTAAGCCCAACGCCTTAGACCACTCGGCCACACATGCAATCGCCAGCTCGCAAAAAATTTGATTATTTATAGATGTACCAAACGCAAATCTGTTAACAAAACAAACACACCCACCTTGGGACTGAGGATTTCTAGTTGGACCAAGGGGTACGAGTGTGAGAAAGGTTTCCATGATTGACAGTGAGGCGAGAGTCCAAGGTGCTTTGGGACTGACTGCAACCCTCCCTGACATCTCCTGTAAATGGGAACAATCCGATGGGAAATTGCCTACGCTTTTGTTTGCGACCCTGTTTGATGAGACTGTCCCACATTTTGTTGATACTGAGTGGTTGAACCAGATCCAGCAGATTCGGGAATCCATAGGATCTATGTCACCGTTTGAGATCCATGCAACAGCAACGCAGGCTTGTGTTTTCTCTGATGGCTCTGTTGCCCATTGGATTCTTTGTTTGCTGCTGTGCTCCCATGCTTTGACAGAATGCCCCACTCTCGGCACTCAGCGCTGGAAGCGCTGGCAAAGTTTAATATGCGAAACTGTCAGGCTCTTCCAGAAGTTTGGCTATCAATGTGGCTCTCATGCAACTCCTCTGTGGATTGACTATATATCTCCTGCCTGCTGCTACGCTTCAAGTCAACTTCCCAGCAATGTATTGCACACCGGCATTCTCTCTGGATTGATCGGAGTATCGTCACAGCTTGCTGCCATAGAGCCTGATCGCCTAGGTAGAATCCACGAAGAGGTGGTTTTGAGTAGAGCTCAACTTATGACCAAAGACGTGCAAACGATTGTGCAGCGATTCAATCAAACTGACATTTGGGTGTGGTGTAATCCTTGGAGGCCCCAACATGTCCATGGAAAATATGAAGATGAGGCGTTTTGCATTGAACATTTCCGAGATCAAATCTCTTTTTGGAATCAAGCACGCTCACCCCCAGAGTGTGTAGCTGGGATGGATACAGCTTGGAACGAAGAGGGTATTTCGTTGATGGCAATGTTTGCTTTCTATAGCAGGGAATTGGTGTTGTCTCCAGAGTTTACATGGTCCTTGTATTTTCCCCATGTTGCTGTCATCCTGGGCAGCAACGTGCTACAATCGCCATTTTTGGAATCTTTCTCTCTAGAGTGGATACAACAATTTTTGGACGCTGTCTCGGGTGCTGCTCCCTGTGAAAACCCCCCAAATGAACTGGCAGTCAACACACCGTACCGAGTGTTTCAACTACTATCCAACCGTGTTGCGGTGAACCCACAGCTCTCTGGAGAACAACGTCTTCAAGCTCAAGCAAAAGCAAACAAAATTGTTAGTCTGATGAAAAGTCTGCTCTCACGATACCCTAGGAATGGGCATGTTAAGATTGTAAAGAAGCTGGTGGAAGACTGCCCTCATGTCGGCCTACAGGCGAAGTTTCTGGATCTTCTACGCCCACTCATCTTTGAGGAGAGCTGTGCTACCGAACTATGGTCCTATGTGGAAACCTTGATGAAGGACTTGTTTTCTCACTACGACTCCAAGAAGGCTGAACTGATGAACTCGGTCGTGCTAATCGAGAGAGTCGAACTATATGTAGGAGGGATCACTATGCTTCAGCTATTTCTTCTTGCGAGGTCAAGAATGCCCGATTCGATGGGAGAGCACAACTTTGAGGCATGCTTGGCAACTCTAAGCAGTGCATTGTGGACATGGCGTGAGAAAAAATGCCATACCCCTCCAGACGATTACTTCCACCTGTATTTGCTAGAGGATGCATTACGGCGAGTCGTTGAACTGATGGGTGCTCCAACATAAAATAATAACTGTCTACAGGAAAACATGAAAGTATGTTTTGATTTGTACTAGCTTAGACAGCCTTGGCCAATACAACACCCTCGAACTTATCTTGGAACCACTTGATCGAGTCCTCCTTAGTCAGCTTGTGGTTGAATCCAACCTTGCTTCGGCGAACCTTTCGCTTTGCCACTCGGCCTCCCGCTCGGGTAAGGCAGACGAAGAAGTCCATTCCGTAGATACCAGTGGTAGGGTCGTACTTGATACCCAAATCAATGTGCTCGTTGATTCCGAATCCGAAGTTTCCGGTATCCGAGAAGTTTTGTTGCAGAAGCTCATACTCCTTAACCTTGAGTCCACGCTCTAGGATTTCCAAGGCCTTCTCTCCACGGACGGTGACATGGACAGAAATCTTTTCGTTACGGCGGATTCCGAAACTACGAAGAGTGTATCGGGCCTTGGAGTATACGGGTTGTTGACCAGTGAGTTGTTCCAACACACGGGCAGCACGGGTCAAACGATCTCCACTCTCTCCTACACAGCAGTTCAAGATCAACTTGTCGACCTTGATGTCGCGCATGGGGTTGGTAGTTGTTTCCGACATGGTGACCTGTTGGTTTGGGTTGGATTGAACTGAGTTGGGGTAACAGAGATGGACACAGAGCAGAGCTGGTGCAAGAGTATACCGCCCACCCTTGATTTACTTGGTACCAGATGTACGTAGATTTCAGGTGAATTTACCTCTTACTAAACACATAATTACCTGGTTGGCGTCTGTGCTGGCCTGGTGCAACACATACAAAGGTCAGACGTCGATGCGTCTTCCACGTCTCGACAATGTTGCACTTCCCCACGTCCACGGTGCCGTTGCCTATCATCGCAACTGCTTGTTCATCACCTCGTGACATTCATGTGGTTTCGGTCCGTGACGATATGTTCCGTTGTGGTTTCTTACCATGTTCGCTCTCGATTCTGTTTCCAGAAGGCATTTGACATTTATCTCTTTTGAACCATTTGTTTACCCATCATGCTAAAGAATTTGCTATTAGTCTACGTATTCTGCCTTTGTGCTTTGCTTCAATCGGCCTTGGTTGTGGCACAACCACGCTTGTCCTCGTCGGATTATGAACTGTTGTTGGATCCAACAGAGCAGGAGCTGGAGGATTCTGCAAAGTCCGAGCTTTTTGAAATGATGTCTGCAACTCTCCTTTCGTCGGCTTCCACCTCTAGTGGGTACCAGTCACTCTCTGATCTGGAGGCAATTCCTCAGCGTATCTACTGGACTAAAAATGAAACATCCACAAAAGTGAAATTTGAAGTGGTTGCGAGCTTTCTTCCGGGTAATCATTCCATTCCTACTCAGTACTCACTCGACAGTCTTATCGTCACGACATTCTCTCTACCCTCCGACCTACTGGATTTTCTCAGCCGATTGAGCGAATCGCAACATGCTAGTCTAAGAGCAATTGAAGAAGTTTCGATACAACTGGCTTCATTCGATGATGACGCTTTGGAATCGTATCCCGAGACAGCTTCAGAAAACAAATTTTCTTCGTTGGATGTTGTCCTAATTTCTGTCTGTGCCGTGATTGGTGCCATCCTGCTCTTCTTCATTTATATTCAATTGAGGAATGATGAGAGCATAGGCTTGGACGAAGTGATACAGAATGAACCACCAAAAACCCGTGAGTCTAACCTACACCCTCCAAGGGGTTCCGAGTCTGACGTCGAAGCCTTTTCTGTTGGATCCAACATCTCCCTGATCGATACTGTGAGTTCGGACAAATCCCACAACTATACATTGGAGGTGACTGATGTCCTTCAAGCAGATATTGCATCTGTTGACTCTGTTGGCAATGCTCGTAGCGTTGCTGCTTCTGTACCAGACGAGGAACGAGGCGAGTCACCGCCACAGTCGCCAGCTTCGTCCACGACAGACGAAAGCACCCCCCCAACTAGCCCAGTACGTTGCTCCGATATGACAGGTGTGGATATCACTGACTATATTTTGGGGGCTCCGCCACCCAACTATCCAGACGGTGGCTATGTGCCGGATTCGCCCAGTGGTGGTTCGCTTGCCTCGAGGTTACTGAGACTCGGAAGCTTCAGTCAAAACAGCTTTGGAAGCCCCTGTAGATCCACAGTTTCGGCTCCTGCAAAGTTGGTGGGAATATCTTCGTTTGTTCCTCTTTCCTCCGGGGACTCGAATGAGAGTCAAGAAAAGTCAAGCCGCTCCTCACGTTCGACGCCTGATTCGTTTTCTTTCATGTTCCATCCCCATGGTTTAGACTCAAGAACTCCTTCTAGTGCGACTGATCTTGCTGTTATTTCTGAGCAAAGCGTGCTTGCTTCGGGGTCGGAGAGTTTTGAGAATGATTGGCGAGATTCTCAAATGCTGGCATTGGAGAACGAAGACGAGGAGTCCGCGGATGATGATGTATTTGGTATCGACGTCGAAAAGCAAAAGGACATCGATGATTCTCAAAGTCGGGTTAGTAGAGTATCAGCAGTGTCGGATTGGCTCAAATCAATACATGTAGTTGCATCATCTACAGAAAGAGGCACTACTACCTCCGACAGCATGTCGCAATCGTCGTCCACAACCGCGGAAAACGAGGTCCCAATGGAATCAGTCCCACTTGAACATCGAGAGGTTGGCTCGGTCTCTGAGTCATTGGAGGCTTCCTTGGCCACTTCCGTTGTTGATGTGTGATGTGTGAACCTGTTCGAGTAAATAGGTTTACTGATAAAACTATCCTTGAAATTTCGTTGTATGCATAGGTATCGCTAGTACATGAGGATGTATTTTTGTCTCAAACCGGTAATATGCATACATACACGTGTCAGTCCGTCTGCAGGCTTTCCTCTTGCACCACATCAAAACAACACAAAAAAGGCAGAGGCAATGCAACTGGCTAGTGTACATAGCTTGCAGTACAGTAGATAATGAGGCAACGATGGGCACCCAGATTGGCGGCCCTACAAGTTGGTTTGTTGCTGTTTTCGCTGGTCAGAACCAACGAAGCATTTCTGATATTGCGTGGATCCAGTCGTTTTCCATTCCAAAGCAAAACGTTGGGGCTAAAAGGACCCACTGCTGCCGCTAGAGTGCGAGCAACAACTGACCCTATTTCTATGGGCTACTCGAATGATGCAAGTGTTGAAACTGTCAGCCCCTCTCAACATTTTGAGGCTCCTTTGCATACGACAGTCAACTACTCTAATTCGTTGTCACCACTTCGGGTGATGTTCTTCATTGACGGCACTTGGCTCTATTATTCACTGTTCGGTAACAAGGTCGATTCTTCTCGAGATCCTATCAACCGAAAACTTGGGAAGGATTGGCAAGCTTCCTACAAAGTAGACTGGAAGAGCCTTCCAATGTGTGTTATGAGGGCCCTTCAGAAGGAGGACAGCAACAGAGGGTGGCAGCTCTCGTCAACCGAAGGCCAGACAATGGCAGCTTCACGCCCCCTAGAAATTGTGAGGGCTTGTGTCTACACGGCGACCCGTCCTGATACGCACAAGATGACGGCACGCTTCCGGATGTTTGAGGATATGAGAAAGGCGGGGTACGATGTTACCATGCTGCAGTCCGATGGAGAGAACGAGAAGTGTGTTGACATCCAACTCGCTGTTGATATGGTGCACTATGCTACCATCCCAAATACGTTCGACATTGCTGTGATAATCTCAGGCGACAAGGATTACATCCCTGCTTTGGTTAGATGCAGACAGAAAGGCCGAAGAGTTGCTGTTGCGAGTGTTCGTTCGTTCTGTAGTCGGGCCTTTTGGGAGATGACAAACGTGAGAGACTATGATGTCGTGTGGTTGGATGATTACACGGACGACTTTCTTATACCGCATGATGATTCAGGTGATTCCATCTCTAAAGGTTTCATTGCGAAGGTTATCAAGGACTTTGTCTTGAATTCAGGAATGCCAAGTGTCTCTATTAGAGATATCGGTCGATATCTCAAGAGAGTCGACATTGGAGATCGCAGTTTGTTGGATCAGATCAAAAAAGTCCACTTCGGTCTTCATTTTTTTCTGCGGAAATCTCCTGCCTTTGCATTTGTATCTAGCGACCAAGATTCCAATGTGAGGGTAGTGACGGGCGCTACACTCGAAGAACCGAAGTGGAATGCAAAAGAAGAAATGGTTCTGCAAGAGCTTTCCAAGCTTGACTTCAGTGTCAAGACTACACTTTATGCATATACCTTGGGGATAGAACAAGAAGTTGCTGGGGTGGACAACTCCCATGTTGTAGGTGGCGCCATTTCAGTTGGATTTATTACAGCAGTGATCGAGGACTTCATTTTGCAATCAGGAATGTCAAGCATTGCCATTCGTGATATTGGGCGTTATATCAAAGAAATTTGGGTGGGACAGAAAAATGTACAGTCTGAAGTAAAGGAGGTCCATCACGGCCTCAGACAATTCCTTCTTCGTTCGCCAAACTTCGACCTGGATTCAAGAGGCAGTACCCAAAACACTTTCGTCCAAAGACAACTAGGTGTCACTGTCGACGACAGAGCCGAATGGTCGGACACCGAACGTGAAGTTTTTGAAGGCCTTCCAATGGACTTGCATCTCAAATTGGAAACCTACTACGAATTCACTCTTGAACATGCCAAACAAACACCGGCTCACCAGACAGACCTAAATTCCTCAATCACTGTCGAACATGCCAAACAAACACCGGCTCACCAGACAGACTTAAATTCCTTGACTGTCAAGGATCTCAAAGAAATGTGCCGTCAGCGCAATCTTCCAGTCTCTGGCAAGAAAGTAGACTTGGTTTCTCGTCTAGGGGGGACCGGAGACGGTACATCCTCGAGAGAGACCCTATCAGGGCAAAATCCAAGACCATTCTAACATTAGGCCTCTGACGAGCGGAACACTTCCTCCAACATTCCCGAAAAGGATATGGTAGGAGTGGAGGGAATATCATGCTTACCCAAGCAGGAGCAACCGCACTGCCACGACACCACTAACAAGTAAAAATGGGCTATAATCAATTGCTAAAGACAACCTCCACTTCCCGAGGCTGTGTTTGGGAACACAAAAACCCAACATGTTCACCCAAGAAATCTGTTTTGTATCCAGTATTCGACACGGGTGTTGTCACTTGAGAAGTCTCGTCTTCCTTGTCCCAATATGAGTCAAAAAGAGAATCCATGCTCTCAATAGAATCTTGGAATGAGTCCATACTATAGCTCCTAACGAAGGGCCTCTTGCTTTTGGACTGGGAAGAAAAGTATGTATTCTGTGGTAAACGTGGCTCCTCGGCATGACTGGGCTCCCCGCTCTTGGTGGACTCTTCGCCATGGACACTGTCATCATGAGGCACTTGATAGAATCGTCTCTTCTTCCACCATCGAATCAGGGCTAAGAATGGCCGAAACCTCCTTGCTTTGACTTTCTTGTCTTGGATTTGCATGTTTTCGTTCACTTGGTTTTTATGTTTCTCTTCGGGGAAAGCAGACTCGTCCTCAACGTGGGAGTCGGCATTCCAACCGCGTGAAACCGTGAAAACTCCTTCATTTCGGAGTATACACCAACAATTCTATCGGTGTCAATGTACAACTCACGAAATAGGTGCAGGCGTTCGAAGGAACCATTTGGGACTAGTGGGAGCTTCAAAAAACGTGGGGTATCACGGTTTGGAAACTCCAACAGAGGAAAAAGTTGCAGTTTGATCAAGAATTAAAATAATAATGCACCTTAAACGCCGCTGCATTCTACATTGCAAATCGTTGCGGCAGTGCCTCGTTTAGCTTCGCTCCAATGTACGACTCCTTACATGGTCAAGGAGGCTCGTCGACCCTTTGTTTTCTTTGTTTTGTCCTTCTTGGAAGACGATCGCTCCTCACCTTCTCGTCTAGGTTTGCGTGGCTTGGAATCTTCTTTGGATCTCTTGGAACCACTGGTACTACCACCAGAGCCGAAAGGATCGGATCCACTTCCAAAGGCATTATTGGAGAAAAAGCCATCATTGTCTACAAAGACCTTGCTGTCTTTCTTGTCAGCCCCTTCGTCGAAGGATGGCCACCCACTTGAGCCGCCAGTCGACCTTCCCCAGTCAATGTCTTTAGTTGCAGCCGAGGCGGCGGGAGCTGCGGGTTTCTCCCTTCTCTTCTTGCTACTCGAGACGGAACCAGAAACACTTGGTTCTGGCACTTGATCAAACTTTGGAGCCATTGGGTCGTAGTCAAGCTCGACATCTGCCTCCTCTTGTGCAGCCAAGGCGGTTTTTCTCCCCTTCTTTTCCTTTACTGCACTCTTACTCTTGGTTTGCTTCTTCTTGCCTTGATCTGCCAAACTAGGGAGCTCGGAAGGCAGTTTGGACATGGTGGGAGATGTAGGGTAGAACGTTGCAGCAGGCTTCTTGGGTGAGAAATTCTCCATATAGCTGGGTTCCTTCTTACCTGAAGGTGCCTCAGGAGAACCAAAGTCATTGGATTGGAGTTTCGCCATGGCCTGCTGATAGTTGAGTCGGCGCTGTGCGGCGGCCCCACCCGTCTTGGCAATGGCTCGTCTGGAAGAGGCCGCCGAAACGGAACTGACCAAGTTCTTTTTCTTGGGAGCATGGTGCCCAGAAGGTCTCGCTGGCTGCGAACCGCCCACCCCAATGTGCATAGGAGGCAACGCCCCGGGTCCTCCGTTGACATCCTTGTAGTATTCCTCCTCGGGAACATTTTGCTTCGTCATCACTGTGGGGGTGGAGAGGTCACTGACTACGGAAATATCGTCGGAATACCCGGGTCCAATCTTGGGATAGTTATCGTCGTCATCCATGACATCCTCGAGAGATGGGGCTGGAGGTTTCTTTGGCTCTGGCTTGGATTTCTGTGCTGCCAACATTGCCAGAGCTCGGAGCTCAGGGCTCTTGAGTGCCTCTAAGATTTGAGGGGAATCCGCTTGTGCTTGTTGTAGCTTTTTGATAATCTCTATAATTTGGCTGTCACTTGACTGGGTTGTTGGCGTAGAGTTGCTACCGCTGCCCTTGCTGAGTTTCTTTTGCTCCGCCAACAACGCACTCGGGTCCACTCCATCGATGCCTACAACATTCAGCAAATTCACGAGACCATTCAGTCGTTCCGTGATGGCGTCCACATCCGTCATGGCCACTCGCGATGGAATTGAGGCTATTCAGACACTGCTATTGGAGGTTGGCAACTACCGCTAGTCTTTCACAAATCGTGGAAATTGCTGCCTTGCTTGTTGATCGATGCAGCAGCAGCAAGACACCAGACACCCTTTAGCTTTTTTTCCGGCTCTACGAGTGCTGCGCTGGGTACAGCCTCTACGTCTGCCGCCGTACCGCGTACAGCGGTGCTGCCAAGAAGAAAACCATACGGTCATGAAGGTCGGGCCTCCTTCCTTCACGAACGTGGGAGGGACTTTCGCATCCTACAACATACACAGTAGTACAAGAAGTCCAACACATGGTGGATGGGAACACGGTATTCCGTACTCTCTCTACGCAGCTCTACGGAAGCTATAGTTGTAAGGGTGCCTCTTTTTTGCCATAGTTCCAGAATGTCTACTAGTACTTAAACTCACCGAATCCCAAATGCATGTTTTCTCTAAATCTTGGCAGCTCAACCAACGTTTACCGTTAACATTCACCTTCAAAGGTAAGTCGTCTGAGTCCACAACAACAAGGTCCAACCTACAGTGCGGTTTGGCCAAATGCCAAATGCCAAGTGCCAAGTCACTGGAGGAGGATGGAGGTTGGAGGTTTGAAAGAAACCTTCTGGAAAGGTGCGAGTAAGAGTAGTACGAGTACGAGTACGAGTACGAGTACCAAGTCTTCGTATTGAGGGACG
>WXVQ01000078.1:0-83877 GCA_013372465.1 Nitzschia sp. Nitz4 | reverse complement strand
CAGCAACAGCAACAGCAACCCAGGCACAAACAAAAAAACCTCAGCCACACTGAAACAATGATTTCTTCCCGAGCTACAATTGAAGTCACAATGCCCATGCCCATGCCCCAACAACCATTGGTTGTGACACCATCTTGTGACCACGAAGAAGAGGAAGAGTCGACGATTTGCGCTTCCTCGACTGGAAAACGCCAACGCCAATGCCAACACCAACGACGATCCATCAGTTTCGACGAGCGTGTCCGTGTCCGCCAAATCGCCGCCGTCTCGGATCTAACCAGACATCCCGAAAAGCTTTGGTTCCAACCTCATGAGTTCCAAGCCATCAAGAAGCGAGTGCGACGTGTGGTCGCAGACATCCAGTCCGGAAACAAGAATGACGACTATGAGAGTCACTGTACTCGAGGCCTCGAGCGCTTGATGAACATGAGGGAATCACAAGCGAAGAAGTTCATGGCCATGGATAGTCTTCTTGATGCCCAAGACATGCAACGAGATTTTGGAGAGGTTGACGACGAGACCCTCGCTCTCATCAGCCGCAGGGCTACTGCTGAGAGCCGAAAGGAGGCAGAGGCTAGAGCATTGGAAGATGCGGCAGCATCTCAACAGTATTTGGAGGACACTCGTCGTCAATGTCGCCGTTGGACAATGTGAGCAATCGCACATTGTCATCCAATCACACGACACTTTTTTCTTTTGGTGCAAAAGTCCCAATCCCATTTTTGTAAAAGAGGGAGCGGGTCATTTTATGATATCCCCCGTCCCCCAATGGCTTCACCCAACCAGCCAGCCTCATGAACCAGCCTCATGAAACCAATTTTCATAGCACATCTTATTTCACGCCTATACCTCATTCACAGTAGTACCTGGTAGTTTAGTTTCTGTGTTTGTTGTATTGCAAGGTACAAGTATTTCCCTTTCGCAAAGTAGTGGACGGATTTTCTGGGATTTTGTTCTACTGTTTGTGAGAAATTTGTGACCAGAATCGCCTGTGGTAGTAAGCTCAGTGTGCCCAAACCCAACGGTTACTTGTCCCCCTGACCAGCCATAGTCTCAGCACCAGCATTGGTACAATATTATGAGTGCAGCGGTTGGAACCTCAGGCGATGCTGACCATGATTCCTTCAGCTCGGATTCTGACGATGAGTTCTTGTTGATGCAACAATCCAAAGGAGGCGCTGGCGGATCGGCAGACCGCGAGGCATTGGTCCGCAAGAAACTCCTGGAGAGCTTCTATGGAACTTCGGCAGTCAATGACCGTGATCAAAGATTGCCTGAGACAGGGCGGGATATTACAGATGATGAAGATGAGGATGACGACGATGATGAGGATGACGGAATTAGTCCGACTGGTTTGTCGACTCGTGTCATTCCTGGACAAACCGAGGATTTGGACTCTCCCAACTTTGATGCAAATGCTCACACGCAAAAACATGTCTTCAGCAGTTCCATTCACCCCTTGTTGGAGACAGAGGAATCCTTGGCTTGTCAGGTTAGGACATTGGATAGCACGTTGCAGACTCTTGTGTACGAGAACTATTCTCGCTTCATCGATGCAACCGAAGCTATCCGCAATATTGACGTGAGTGTTCGGGCACACCACCAAAACTTGCAATCTCTCGAGCAAAACATATCCTCGGCCGCGGAAATCAGTCGGTCCATGGAGGCTACCGTTGGACCCCTGCGTGACCAAATTGTTGAGAAACTCCGTGTCCGCCGATTGCTCCAACGATTGGACACTCTTTTGAAGCTTCCTTCTACCCTTCGGCAACAAATTCAGCGTGGAAAATATCGTTGGGCGGCTCAATCGTATTTGAGTGCCTATTCCATTTTGTCCAAGCATTCTCAGGGGTTCGAATCACTCCAGCGCATTGAGTCGGAGTGTAGAGATATCATTCAAACGCTCTTGCTTCAAGTACGCCGTAAACTGATTCATTGGAGTGGTGGTTTGTTGGCTATGGAGGATGAAGAGGATGCAAGTGTTTCGAAACAGGAGGATGATCCCCTGGATGGAGAGTCTCTGCCAGATCCTCCACAGAGTGTTGCCGATATCATTGAGTGCGCCGCGACACCGCCGCTCATGTTGTCGCAAGACCCCCCTCTTTTCAACACCCGTGTTTCAAGAGAAGATTGTCAGGAAATGGCCTTGACTGCCACGCTTCGATTGCTCGAAAGGCATTTGGACGCACATCACATCGAAGTCCAAAGCCTACAAAAGCAACAAAAGTCGACACCCATGGCTCCAAACCCATTGGGTACTCTAGGAGAACCAGCACTGTTAACGGGTGAAGATGGAAGTCCTGTTCCCCCCACCGGTGTTCCAGTGAATAGCGGCCATCACCTGATTCCCACACAAGTCTTGGACAGTATTCTGGAGGCGTGTACTCTCTACAGTCTCAGCTTTGTCGCTGGCAACGAAAGCAACCTGGATCAAGGAGACGAGTCCAAACCCATTACACATGATGAACGGTTGGCGCAATTTATCTCGACTGCATTCAACAGCTTTTTGCAGCATGTTCGAGGGGAATTCCTTGATTTGATCATGTGGCATCAGCAACAGCAAGCAAAGAAAGCTCGTGCGAGGGAGGCATCACCCAGTGCTTCAGTAGATGCACCCGCAATCACCCCGGGCGACGATGATGACAGTAGTGATATTGCCTACGAACAAATTTCAGCAGCAATGTCAACATTGGTTGTTTCGGTACGACAGTTGGCATCTGGGTTGTCATTGCCAGAGGTGCTGGTGTCTGCAGATTTTGCTTCCGGTTTGGTCGACCAAACCATTGGTTTGACAGAAGCAATGGTACGGCGACAGGTTGACCAAAAGTTCTACTCTCTTCGCATGAGAGTGGTGCAAGATTGCTTGACTCCATTTTGCCACAAAGTTGTCGTCTCTCCGTCTGACGTGGAGGCTGTTGAACACCCCAGGTTGCTCGAGTCTGTTCAATTGGCCAGTGTAGCCTTGTCTGATTCTCTTCAACTCGTCGATGACACGGTACGAAGTATGCTCGTGACGACAACTCCAGATGAAACTGAGCTAGATGAGAATGTGTCTCTCTCTGGCGCCGAAAAGGATGACACCATGCTAACGGAGGCGGTCCACCTGAGCACCAAACGGTTTGCCACCTGGCTTGCTTCTGCTCTTGAATTGCTTGCTGGGTGTGAATCGAGCGATCCCAGAATGATGTTGCAAGTTCCCAAACTGACTGCTACTGGTACAGCAGAAACTCCTGGCGCATCTTTCCGGAATGGTGACCTTCAAGCAGGAGAGTCCGGCTTGTTGTCCGAAGGAACATCCAACGACCGAACCAAGGTGGAAACGGCTCTTCGAGATTTGCACAATTCCACTGAACCGACACTCAACATGACTCTTGCCCTCGCTGAGATGTGTAGGGTTGCCGAGCGTATTGTAGCAGAGAACATCAACCAGCTCATTGGTGTTCATGGAGGGGCAGCCGGGGGCAAGCAACGAAAGGTGTCTGCCACCAAGGGTGGGTTGTTTTCTGAGGACGGGAAGAATGACGCTGCCAATAATCCTATCTCCGACAGGTTCCGTCTGGCTGCTTCAAGAGTATTGAACCTGTACGCATCCACGCGAGGTACTGAGGCTGCAGCTCTTCTCTGTCAGGACCTTGGAACTTCTGATACCCAACAAGGTGAATTGACTGGTCCGTCTCCGGCCGTCTGTAAAACTTTGGAAATTGCCAAATCCATCTGCAGGGATTGTGCTGATTTGTTTGGCGGCGACTTGAGTGCAGGCCCTGTACCCAATAGTTTGGATGATGAATATGCGTCGCTGACGGCCATGGCACGACGGGGTGCCAACAGGCAAGGCTTGGTCCTCGACGTTGAGAGGATGTTCCTTGAAAAAGTGGCGGTATTCCCGCACCCGAACGATTTCCAAGAGTTTCGTCAAACCACTGTCCTTTCAGTCTTTTTCAGAGTCGCGTTCAAGGCCTTGGCGGAATATACACGTTTTGTCCAGTTGTCATTGCAAGGATACCACCAGCTTGTGGTTGACACGGAGTTCTTGAAGTGGTTCCTACCCCACTACATCAAAGATGAAGTACTTCGAGATGGAACAAATGCCCACTCTTCGTTGGAAAGTCTCTTGTTGGAGGCGGCTCAAACGGGAAGAAGCCGTTGCCTAGAGACCAACAGGGTTGAAGAAGAGGTGACCGAACGCAACCGTGCTCGTGCCACCATACGCCACTACATGGATGAGAACGACGCGGAGACTCTTCCATTCGTAATTTAATTCAAAAATCTAAGGATTATTCCTAACATTCACTACGAAGTCACCTGATGTTTGGAGCGAATGACGTAGATAGTCTCTCATTCGCTGTGTCATGCAAAATCCAATGATAATATTCCTAACGTTCACCATCTAAACACGAATTCTTTTGGAACCAATTGATCGAACCTCCGGTGCGGCATCTAGTTGTTCATGGACCCGAACCGTGCTACAGTTCCCTGTCAATTGTTTAGCAGTCTTGCCAACCTTCTGGCGTTGATGCCGGAACATATGACTAACTTTGTCACGCGCCATGGCATCGGTAACAGGGATCCATACTCCACTCTCTTTGGTCAGAAACTGACCTCCATAGGATATCACCTTGGAAACAATAGTTTCTGCTAGCGTAGTCTTTTCGCACTTGGAGCTGTTGTGATATTGTTCCACATAATCATCGATGAGATTGGCCAGCCGCTTGTTTCCGCAAAAGTCCTGAATCGGCTTTCCTTTTCCCAGCAAGACAGACAAATTGGATGGAACATCATAGGTTGCAACCGTGGCACCCGCAGGAGAGGCGGCAATGTCTTCCATTTGTTTGCGCATGCCCATCCATTCCAAATGATTCTTTGTCTTTATTTTCAAATCAGATGTGACGGGGATCAAATGACTAGGCACACCCAACGTCATGAGGGTGTAGGTCCATTCGGTGTATGACCCTGCACACAAAGAAGAGTATGAGATACTGCGGAAGCATCATCCATTTGAAAAAATCAAAACACAGCATGTTGGGACCTACCATAATGTACTCGCGTACGGGCCCGAACGCTGGGTTGAAACATGTACATGGCCGCTTCGACAACCTTGGCCAAATGGCCATTTCCTGGAAGATCTTGCTCTAGAAATTTATGCGACACACACCACTTCAAAGGCATATCGGCAATGAGGCGATGCACGAGAACACTGGCGGCCAATGTTCGGTCGTTGGCAATGACAAGGTTGGCAATCTTGAAGGCCACAAACACAATTCCTCGGGAATCCCATGGCTGATCTCGTGCGCTGGACATGTAGAACATTTGACGGGCCTATAACCGACGCGGCAAGAGAGGTTAGGAACAAGGCAACAACATATAAACCGAGTACAACTACAACGCCACCCGCAGCACATAATGTTACTTACGACACTCTCTGGTGTTTCGTAGACCTGACCATTGTAAAAACCAAAAAGGATAGCCCTGCCGGCATTATCACGCTGTGGAAGGACTTGGAAGTATCCTTTCTTAAACATTTTCATGTCTTCTGGAGTTAAATCGTCAAGAGTAATGTTCTTGGTGAGTTTCGCCTCCCCAAACAATTCCAACTTTAGATCAAAATATCGAATGAATCTAGACGCTGCTTGACTGGCATCCCATTCGTCGGTAGCTAGAAAACGCAAACGAAAGGCAGGATCTTTGACAAAGGCCATGTTTTGCTGTTCAGCCAGTTCGATAGCTACCAATTGTAAACTCCACGAACTTCTAGCTTTCAATCGTTGAAGTTCCTTTTCAAAGAGGTCTAGCTGTGTCGTTTGAAACTGTGGAGAATCTACCAAGGGTTCTTCCTTGGCAGGAACCTCTTGATTTGGAAATCCAACTAGATCTTGAGTGACACGCTCTTGTTCTTCAATGGACAAGGCCCGGAAAGCTTCTTCGATCAATTCCGTAGTTCGTTGTTGCGAAGACGTCTTGGATCCAGCACTCCTACTTCTAGAACAACTACTTCCCCAAGGACTAGCTTTGCCTCCCTGGCAAAACGAAACAGAATCCTCTACTGGGAAACTCAAATCCAAAACATAGTCATCGAGGTGGTCTGCTTCTGTTGATGATGCCGTCGAAGGCGTCGATGCCTTGTCTTCTCTACGAAACACATCTATCAAAGGCATGGTCAGAGAAAGGTCTCGCTGCCTGACAACAATGGATCGTTATGGAGTGTTGTCCCCCTCCTAGCACGATTGGGTATTGGGCGTGCCTGCTGCCACCTACGTGGAGCCAAGAGGTTCTACGTGATCGTGGTACAAAAGTTGACGTGGCTTCCCAAGAATCTTCATTCGAATACGGTCGAAGGATGTGGAATTGATTCGATGATTACACGTGGAAGGAAGAGAGCATCCCCTGTAGGGAGGGTTAGACTCGTTTCTATTCTAAGCAATCATGTTCGATTGGAAATAAGGAGGTTCAGTGTAGCAACCGGCACCTTGCCTGTCAACCTAAGATGTCTTGCAAGACCACATCTTGTTGGCATCCCGTTTCTAGAGGAGTACAAGAAGTATAAGAAGGCTTCAAATACACTTCTCTTCATCGTGGTACAGTAATATGACTTGAGAAACAAGTGACCGAAGGAGCCGAATGCCTTCCACTATTGTCCTCGCATTGTTGGGCTTCTTCCTTGGCTCGATTTCCTAATATTGGGATTGGTCAGATGATGGAGAAGGCAGGTGACAACCGTAACGAGTTCGAAACGCTACAACGGCCCGCCTCACATCTCCCGAACAAGAACGCTACTGTTTGTGCAACCATGTAAAACGTCTTGTATTCTCTATGTAGATTATGTACTGTATGTCCCGTATCGTTGGCCTTCTTCTCAAGGCTCTTCTTCTAGCAAGAAAGTCGACGGCAGTATCGGCGCGTGTTGGCCATGTACTTCTCGACAGCGACAGCGTCCTGTTGAGCACGTTCGGCTGCCTCTCGTTGGCACCCAGCACTAGCAAAACGGCACACATTTGCCATGTACACATCATCATAGTCAGCACCCTTCTCACGTTGGACATCTTGCTCATCCAAAAGCGAGTCCCAGACCTTGTATTTCTTCATGCGGACAGACTCTGACTTCATCATGCGTTCCAATCCCCGGGTGCAGTATCGTCCAGCGTCGGTATTGCCAGATTCCACCTTGTCCACAATAGAGTAGAGTTTTTGTTTGATAGAGTGATACTCATCGTCTTGAAACCACAAGGATTGAGGCTCCTCTGCCAAGTCCGAAACGGCAGTAACCTTCTTCACCTTCACCTTGTTGTCAAAGGAAATAGAAGTTCTGCGACGAACAGGTTCTTCCCTGCCTGGAAGATAGTTTTCCACTTCTCCTGTCAATTGAATAGAAGCACGTCGGCGGCGAGTAGATTCGGGACCTTGCTTCATCGAGCTGCGACGAGGAGTCTTGGAGGATGGTCGAGGCGAGGAACTACCGGCACGAGATCGGCGGGTAGGTGCGCCATCTCCGTACCCGTACTTCTCCGAGTCAGGGACAGCATCCCCGTAGCCATACTTGTCAGAATCAGGTGCAGCATCTCCATACCCGTAAATGTTGGCAGAGTCTGGAGCGGCATCGCCATAACCATAATCCTGAACAGTAGTAGGAGAATCATACCCAAGAGTGGGGTGTGTAACAGAGCGAGGGGAAGAATCTGCGCCACAAGGCTCTGGTGCCTTCACCTCATTGACAGCATGAGTAGAGGAGTTTCGGTTGCGACCACGCAAAGACCACTTCATGATATAGCTTTCTTCGAAGGTAAGATGAGGGCTTTCCACAAGTGGAGTGCTTGACATTATGAGCAGATTAGTTTGCTGGCAGTGGGGAAATGGATTATACGGATTTCGGAACAAGCGAAACTATCAACAAGCCCAAATGCCAGAAAATCCACCGCGGACAGTTCTATTTCGCTTCTTGGACACTGCAGAGAGTCGTTCCAAAGTGCTCCTGATGGCAGTCAGCAAATCGGGACAAAGACAGAAAGTGCATGCGGCAGAATATTTTGGAGAGCTGCACGCGAATTGTTATATAAAGCTTCATTCATTTTGTACCTAATACACNCTCCTGAGCTTATCAACCGGGCCGCTTTACCGTCCGTTGGGGTTGTGCGATCAAGCCCTCCTTAAGTACTTCATTCCCTAAGTAGCGCTTGCTCTACTACACGGCCTCCTGCTCTAAAATACACCACCGACGAAAGGAGGACATGATTGGCTCCTCAGAGGAATGTCCGAGGAATCACCAAGGCGCTGTCGGCGAACTTTTCCGTCTAAATGCCGACTATTATTGTGGATTGTAGTGGCGAAAGCTGGATTCTCCCTACTCCTCTTCTTTCGCCCTCTCCTTTGACAAAAGCGAATGCTGTGCTATACTGCAGCACTTTACTCGAACTCGGTATAAACATACTAACATACTAACGGTAGTACCACACATGCTACGGTACGACAGTAATCAACCCACTGCCCTAGCCAGCAATAATTCGACTGTTAACTACTAGTAGCACCTGTTAACAACACTTCGTCTATGGCGAAGCATATGGCTGACTTTGTCACGAGCCACAGAATCAGGAACAACAAGCCAAACCCCTGAGTCCTTGGAAAGGAAACGCCCTCCTCCATTGTGTACATGCCTAACAATATCAGCCGCCAAGGAGACATTTCCAAACTTTTTCTCCTCGACAAGAGACCCTATAAGATCCGAAAGTCTTAAGTTGCCTATGGATTGTTGTATTGGTTTCCCTTTCCCCAACAAAATGTCTCGATTTGTAGGCAACAAAATTGGTTCCACCATCCCATCTGATTCACGTGTTATCTCTGCAGCCCTACGCATCATGGCAATGTACTCCAAATGTCCTTTGTTCTTCACTCGGTCATCTGTAGTTACAGGCAACCAACCAACTGGGACTCCGTAGGTCAACAACTCATAGCTCCATTCAGTGAATGAGCCTGAACAGAAACAATCGAGGAAGTTTAGGTCAAGTGGGGTTCCCAAGGTCTAATGCGATCCATGGAAGGAGCTTACCTTGATGAAATCGTACTCTAGCCCTCCAGTCTGGCGAAAATAGCTTAATGACATTCTCCAAAACTACAGTGGATTGAAAGAAAGAATTCCCCGAGCCTTCCAGACAATAGTGCATTGCAGCCATTCGCACAGGCATGTCGCTGCCAATTCTCTGCAGCAGTGGTAACGCCGATAATTTTGAGTCATTTGCAAAACTGTAATCGGAAACCCGAACTGTAACATTCAAAATACCTCGGCGTTGGGTTTCCTCGTCGAGCACCGACATTACAAAAAGTTGACGGGCCTTTTGCCCCATGAGTGAGTCACATTGCTGAGTCGTCGCATTTCAGTATTGCATTCAATGAAACCTACCAAAGATTCGATACTGTGGTACACCTGCCCTGTGTTGATCCATATTACCACTGCTCTTCCAGCCCTGTCCCGAGTAGGCAATATTTGAAAGTTACCTTCACGGAAAACCTTCATGTCTTCAAGGCGTAGGTCGTCGACAGATATCATTTTCGTCAATTTCTCATCACCAAATAGATATTGCTTCAAGTCAAAGTGTCGAGCAAAACAAGCAACTGCCTCAGAGACATCCCAATCTCTGGTACGAAGGAAAGACAATCGAAATGTTGGATTGTCCACAAATGATTTACTTCTCTGTTCGGCATTCATGAAGGCCTCCAAAGATTGACGATGATGTTCTCCCATTCGTAGTTGTTCAAGCTCTGTCTCGAAGGCCATGAGCTTCTCCATAAGGAATTGTGGTGTCTCCAATGCCAGTTGCTCATCCACTTGTGAGTCGACCCCATGAATTGCATCGAACACATGCTCACGTTCGTCGGGGGTCAAAGAAATCAAAGCTTCCGATATCAGCTCGGTAGATCTCTGATGTGCCGGGGTGGATCCTCCGGGATCCGTAATCTTGTGAACAGGTAACTTTGTTTCACACAATCTATCGAGAGTGGCCTTTCCAGAAAGGTCAAAAACGCCATCATCATCCAAAACCATTCGATCATCTACTTCCCCTGGATTGGACTGTGGTTCACAGAATCCACCTCCCATGTGGTGTCCTTGACACAAAACGTTGCTTTCGAAATAACGAGATATCCCTGTCGGTGCTGAAGTGCTTCGTGGACCAGGTTACAATCTTAGTGTTCGTTTTCTGGTGATTTGCTTTGTGTTGGTCTTGTTGGTTTCATACGGGAGAAAACAAGAAGAGAGGAAGAATGACTCTTATTCTTTCGAATCACGATGACGGTCGAAATCCACGCTCCTCTGCACTGCACCTTGCGTAACCCTACTTAATGGGAGTTTCTAGTATTATGAATTCTGGCGGTCCTTCTTCTTCACTCGGACCACCACAAACCCGCACTACTTCTTGGGTCTAACGTTAGCTCGTTATTTAGTATGTAGGAGGACTCCATCACCACCAACCACCAATGGTTCCAGAGATGATGTGGTGGACCACCACCGTACCACTTGACACTTCTACCTAGTAATACACACTGTAAAGTTCTACTACACATACGGGTAGGTAGTAGTACGAACCGGTAAGGGAGGATGGTCAGAAGGTTTCATGCAATTACTACTACCTACTAGTAACGTGTTAACGTACCAGTAAGAGTACCTTAGTCCAAGAAGGACGGTGGTCGTTCTCGACTCTTGGCTCTCCAACAAGTTGGACTACACCAACGATAGCAAGTCTCTATTTCTTGGTAGCTGTCATGTTGCGTCGATGCCGAAACATGTGAATTACTTTCTCCCGAGCAAGGTCGTCAGAAGCAATGCTCCAGACCCCTGTATCCTTTGATAGAAACCTACCACCACACATTTTCACATGTTGGACAATCTTATCGGCAAGTCCACTAACGTTGGAGTTGGCAGCTGCATCTTGACCTTCGACAAAAGTAGCAAGGAAATCAGACAACTTTTGGTTGCCAATGGATTGTTGTATTGGTTTGCCTCTTCCAAGGCAAATATCTCGGTTGGTGGGCAACACAATGGGTTCAATGATTCCATTCGATTGTCGGCGGATTTCGGCTGCTCTTCGACGCATGCTCAGATACTCAAGATGGTTTTTTGTTTTGATACGAAAATCCATGGTTAAAGGAAGCAAATGCACCGGAACGCCGTATGTCAAAAGCTCATAACACCATTCCGTAAAAGAACCTTCAAACGAAAACGACACGATGACATTGGGAATGCATCAGGAACAATGATTTCAACAACCAACACGATGGAACAAAGTGCGCTGTAGCAACCTACCATCATGAAATCGAATACGAGCTCTCAACCCAGGTGTGAACAAATGAATCACTGCCTCCACCAGGAGACTGGGGCGGAAAAGAGATGGGGATTGCTGTTCGACGCAAAAATGAAAGGCTACAAACCGGACAGGCATGTCAAACATACATCGTTTCATCATGGGATAGGCTGCCGAATCGGATTCATTGGCAAATTTCCGCGAAGCCACAAGGAACGATAGATACAGCATGCCGCGGCGTTGCGTCTCCTCGTCTGACACTGTCATGACATAGACTTGTCGAATCTGTGTACCAAAAAGGGAGGATCGTTAGAAAATGATATGAATGGAACAATAGTGTTCTGTACCAATACGTACCCAAGACAAGATAGAATCGTACGTTTGTCCCGTATTGATGGAGAGGCAAATAGCCCGACCAGACCGGTCACGCGATGGGAGAATTTGAAAGTGACCTTCCCCCAACATTTTCTGATCTCGGGGGGACAAATCGTCTACATCAATGATTTTGGTGAGTTTGGAGTCTCCAAAGAGAGACCTTTTGAAATCCAAATGTCGAACAAAGGCACTAGCTGCCTGCTTTGGGCTCCATTCTCTCGTTCGTAGAAAGGCCAACCTCAAGCGGTGATCTCTGACGAACTCTATATCCATATGTTCCGCTAACTCTAGGGCCGCCAAATCTGGATAAGAACGTCGACTGGTCTTGATTTGTTGTAACGATTCTTCGAAGGCCTGTAGCTTCTCGAGAAGAAATTGAGGTGTTTCAAGGGCCTGCAATTGATCCGCTCGGACATCCACTCCGTGTATTTCATTGTATACGTGATCTCTTTCTTCCATAGATAAAGACTTGAGAGCATCAGATATTAACTCTTCAGATCTTGTGGGAGTTTGCGGTCGATTCAACAAAGGACCCGACGATGTAGTACAAGGACCACAAGTCATGGAACTGCGACTGGATAAATCCAGCACATCCTCTGCATGAACCATCGGCTCGTCCATATTGGCGTCCGGCACATGAGATTCAATCAAGTTGATGTTATAACCAGAGAATAAAGAAGATGTAACTGATGGTGCTGATGTGTCATCATTTTCCATCATGCCCCAAGCCCAAAATATTATTGTAAGGAGCAACAGAATGCGACAGCNTGCGACAGCAACAAGGGAAATGGAAAAATGGAAATCACAGACGGTGGACGACGACGGCCAGTACGACCGTCAAGTAAAAACATACTACCGGTAGTATTGTGTGTCTGCCTGCCTGTCAGAAACTGCCGTCGGAAGTCCACATCATCACGAAACGATTTGCATCTACCAACCCTCAAATCACACCGGAAGCATCACGAGTACTAGTAATACTTTAGCTAGTAGTCGTAGTTCTAGTGCTAGTTTTATTACTAAAATAGGAAAGAAAAGGAGAGGACAACACGGATGACGAACAAAAAGATAGATGTCACATTGTTAGCTTCTGGTGGACCCGTCCGTGCTTTTGTTCTTCTTGCCATGTTCTTGCTGTTTCTTTCTTCTTCGTTTGTTGTGGTGGTGCAGGTCTCATTAACGTTCTTTGAACGTCACTGGAGTACTCTAGCTTGAACTGGTTTAGTCTTGGTGGACGGCCCGCCTTCAAGAACGAGGAGGTCCTACTTCTTGATGCAGCCCACCATCATCCTCATCACCATCATGTCTTCATTCGTCAGTAAATGAAGACACAGCTGTAGTAGGTCGATTTATTTTCTGTCGATGCCTAAATCTGTGAAGAACTTTGTCACATGCCACATTGTCTGGCACCTCCAGCCAAACTCCGCTATCTTTGGACAAGAATCTACCACCACACACTTTTACATGGCGGACGATGCTTGCTGCAATAGTTGCGTGATCTGTGCTGATGAACTGATGAGGGTTATTCACAATGGCACCGATGAACTCAGAAAGGGTTTTGTTACCTATCCAATCTTGAATAGGCCTCCCTTTGCCCAAGAGTACATCTTGGCTGTTGGGGAGCAGGATAGGTTCCATGGAAGAATTGCTTCTCAAGAATTCAGTGGCTTTGCGGCGCATGGTAAGAAACTCCAAGTGATTCTTGGACTTGACTTTGAGCTCACCGGTCAATGGAAGTGATTGAACAGGTATGCCGTACGTCATGAGCTCATAACACCACTCTACATGTGTCCCTGGTGGCGAAAGGAATAGTGAATCAAAAGAGTCAGGATAGGCAGTTGGTGGTGCTACTAGTAAACAAAGGAGTCGGATGATACCAATTCAATGTCGGACTTTATGAGTACGTACCCTTGTGAAAGCGAATGCGTGCTCGGTTTGTAGGCGATAAGAAATGGAGAATGTTATCCAATAGAACTGTCGACGCAGTTGATGTCAGTAGGAATGGAATTGAGCTATTCAAACAAATGTGAAAGGCAGCCACACGGATGGGCATATCCGACATGTATCGTTGCACTGTTGAGACGAAAAACTGTGTTCGAGACTTTTCGAGTATATCATATGGCTTTAGCCTAAAGGATATGTATACACCACCTCGCCTTTGCGTCTCCTCATCCATGAGAGAAGATACAAACATGATGCGGACCTATTGAACAACAAGAAAACCGGATGTTAGGTAAGATGGATTCACCACACCACGTCCCAGGCTAGAACGCTACAAGACGTACCATGGACTCAATGGATGCATACACTTGTCCGTCGTTGATCCAAACAAACACTGGGCGCCCAGCGTTGTCTCGAGTTGGTAGGACTTGAAAGTATCCATCCTGAAACACTTGCATGTCTTCAGGGAACAGATCATCTACACCTAAGTCTGAGGTCAGCTTGCTGACACCAAACAATATGAGCTTGAAGTCCAAATGACGGATGAAGGCCGCAACCGCTTGTTTCACATCCCAATCTCTCGTGCGGAGAAATGAAAGACGGAATTGAGCATTGCCACCATATTCAATATTCATCCGTTCCGCCAGTTCTAGGGCTCTAATCTCTGGCAGCCCTGACTTCTCGCGTTTGATGCGATGCAGCTCTTGAGTGAAGGCTGCCAAGTTCTCCGAGATGAGCTGCGGAGTTTCCATAGCTCTAGCTTCATTGGCCCGGTCATTGACTCCATGAATATCTTCCAACAACTGCTCTCTTTCAAAGTAACTTAACGAGTTGAGTGCCTGTGATATGAGCGTACTACTCCTCTGTGTCCTCGAACAATCCTCCTCTTTCCCACCAGGGTCACAATCTCCGCAGGTAGCACTGTTGCTACTAGAACCTTCAACGAAACTGAAGGGCGCCCCGCGGTTGCGACCTTCCTGCTGATTTGGGACGAGGAGGACCGGTCCTGCTTCAGTTGGCAGTGATGACAAGGATGAGGAAGAATCAGCTCGACGATGTCGAGGAGTCGAAGCACCTCGATTGGTAATACTGCTGTTACCAGCATTCTCGCGTATCATTTCGAATATTGCAAACGCAGTACTGTAGCAGAAAAAAGGAGGTCAAACTCGTGTTCTGACCACTCCACAACAACATGGATTAGGTATGGAGGAAGCAAATTTGGGTTCGACGTGATTGCTCGAAATTGCATTTTGGGGTCCACAAAAATGATGTGGAGTTGCACAATTTTCTCATAAGTAAGGGTGCTGAAGATGCTCCCGGTCTATGTCAGTTTTGATTTTCTCATTTAACAGTCTATTGTTGGTGACAGAAGTTGAAACATTGGATGTGAAGGTGACATCACGCCTTCAAAATGGGTGGCGATGGGGCTAGGTACGCATTTTCATTTAACTTATTCGTCCACTTCCTGTGATGAAAGGTTCCGAACTTCCCGAAGTTGGTATCAACTTAGGGGCACGGATACGAACCTCAAATATCACGAGTGCCCATGTAAAATTGGAGAGGATTACCTTTCACTGGTGCTGGCACCTCTCTGGTCATCGGTCATAGGACTCTGACCATGATACATGATGAAGAATGATGATGTATTGTGACCGCACACCAACATGATGAAGAAATCTACAGCAGTATGATGGTCAGGACTACTCCTACGTAGTTTCGTCAGTTGCCAACAACATTGTCAAATGCTCACTACAATTTCTTGTTGTTGTACTAGCTTACATTTGGTGTTGATGCAAGGCTTGGTCACTTGCTCCGTTGTCTACTTCCAAAACATACCCGTCCCCTTCTTGTTAACACTCTTCCGTACGATGGTATGAGGTGAAGTTGTGTTATCTGAAATGTGAAGGCTCTGAAAACCCCGTTTGGTGCTAGTTCCGGTGATGAAGAACTCTGCTGGTAGTCTGATCCTCGATTGTTGGCAACCTCTTCCCCCCTTGAATATTCATGACGATCTTCTCCAGACGAGAATGATGTCGCCCTCCAATGCATCGGAAGTGCTGGTATGAGATTCAAACGATTCTTGTTTTGGAGATCCTCGACGAAAAGAACGGTCTAAGAGATTGCCGGAAGTTGTGTCTCTGTTGTTGGTGGTGGTGGTGCTTGTCGTTTGTTGCTACTAGAAGTAGAACAGGTACAGGTAGTAGTGAGTGGTTGATGGAAGGGTTGGAGGAGCGACTTCTTCGAGTACTCTACTCGTACGCCTCCACGACGACAATCCCTCCTCGGGGTGGCACAAAAAACTGCCGACGATCCCCACGAATCTGGTAGGTACGTTATTAGTGTTGTACCAGCCTCAACGTGGTTGTACACAACGGTCCCATGCCAATATCCAAGTTCGGCAGGCGTTGCGCAAAAGACGACCGACGACCGACGAGCCAAGACCGTCCCAACCGGCAACACCCACTACTCGTACTGCTTGCGGTTGTCGTTGTTGTTGCTGTTGTTGTTGTTGGCAAACTTTGACTATTAGAACAAGCAACCAAAACAAAGAACCATGGCGTCCGATCCCAGACGCCGCAACCAAATTCTCCTGTCGAGTCATCAAGAGGACAACATGGAAGAGGATGAAGATGAGGATGAACTCTTCGAGACAACCACCACCGCCGCCTCCACGGCCACTTCGGATCCTACCTCGGCACCCACTCTGTCTTCAGGTCCCACGTCTGGTTCTATGCAGAATCCGACTCTTCCTCTCACATCTGCCGATGTCGAGATTTTATCCAATTTCATTACGCCAAGTCCCTTTCCGCATCACACGACAGGTCCCACCTCCAGTCGTTTCCGGAACGCCTTTACGCGTATCACCGCTCAACCCACCTCCGATGTGGAAGCCTGGCAAGCTCTCTTGACCGAAGTGGCCAATTGTTATCGTTCCATACAATCCAAACAGCATCTGGTGGATGCCGAAATTCAATTGCAATTGGATTGGGTCGAATCCTGTTATGGAACCTTTCTGCGATACTTTCCCTATCACATGCCGCAGACCGTCACTTTGGCGCAACTCTTGTTGGCGCAGTCCGCCTTGCCGGGAGAAGAAGAAGCTGCGTCCGTGCCTTTGGGGTCCATGATTGATCATCGACGTCAACAGATTTGTCAAGTCAAGTTGGAGAATTTGTTGACCAAGACCTTGGGGATTACCATGGAGGGGGAGCCACTTCTCGCTGCGTCGGGAAACACGGAAGAACAAGAAGCATCCAATGCCAGCAGCAGCAACAAGGACAGTGTCATGGGAATGGGCAGTCCTTCGGTCGAATTGTGGATGATTTATATTGCTACGCGTAGGCGACAAGCACGGCGAGAACATCCCGTCGATGTCAATGTCCAACGGACATGGACCACACAAGCCTATGAGCTCGCCGTGGAGCATGCAGGCTTTACCAGTTCCAATCATATCTTGTGGAAGTCCTATTTGCAATATGTCAAGTCTTTTGCCGCCATTGATGCACCGCAGCAGCACATGGTGGCCTTGCGAACGCTCTATCAGCGATTGGTCACCCATCCCATGACTGGCTTGGATCAGTTGTGGCAAGAGTACGAGCAATTTGAACGACAACAATCCGAGGCTCTGGCGCAAGCCTTGATTGGGGACTACAGTCCCAAGTATCAACATGCTCGAACCGTCTATTTGGAGCGCAACCGCGTCTTTACCTTGGCAGAGTTGCACATGGATCGATTGGCTACGTCTCCCAACCCCGACGAGTTGTCCGAAGAACATGCCACTCTGCAAGTTTGGAAACGCCGTGTGGCCTACGAACGAACCAATCCCGAGCGGGTCAGTGCTTCGGAAGCGCAACTCCGGATCCGGGCTGTCTACAAGGAATTCATCTGTGCATGGACACAACATCCAGAAGTATGGCACATGTGGAGCATGTGGGAAGAAACGACGGGACATGGAGGTATCGACAAGGCATTGGCAGTCTTGCAATTGGCTCAAAAGCATATTCCCGATTGTACACTCTTGGCGAGTGCCCAAGCACAACTGGTGGAACTCCATTCTCCCAAACCATCGGCTTGTATGCAAGTTTTGGAAACCTTTTTGGAGCGATCGCCCAATACTCTGGCCTATACCTTGTACCAACAAATGGTGCGACGGTACAAGGGCAAAGAGGCAGCGCGAGCTGTCTTTAGCAAGGCCCGTCGAGTGCTCAAGGCAACGGCGTCGGTGGCGACGGATGGCGCGACTGCAGGTGTGGCCAACCCAGAAGAGGGGGCTGCCGAAGAAGAAGGAGCCGAAGTCAAAACAGAAGAAGAAGATACTTCCAAGCGTTGGATGGTCACCAATCGATTGGATCCAAAGATTGGAGTGAACGGAACTTCCACGGACACCAAAACAGCAGAAGAATCTGAGGATGCTACTACGGTACAAGCCGGTCCTATTACATGGCACTTGTATGCTAGTCATGCGGCGATTGAACATCGTTTGAACGAGTCTCCTGAGATTGCCGCGCGTATCTATGAACTTGGATTGCGAAAGCATGCTACGTTCTTGACACAACCTTCCTACGTCTTGCGGTACGCCCAGCTCCTTTTGGAGTTGCGGGACACCGTCAATCTACGTGCACTCTTGACCCGAGCCTTGGCGGCCTGCAAGGATCAAAAGGGGCCTGGTGTGGCGGCACTCTGGGATATGAATGTACAGTTCGAGAGTCTCATGGCCATTGCCGACCCATCCAATGTCCCGCTTGCTCTTGCTGTGGAACGCAAACGTCGGGCGGCCTTGATGGGTCCCGATATGGAGGATGTAGCTACCGGTATGCGTGTGGGAATGGGAGATGCTGTGACGATTGGAGCCCAAAAGGCAACAATTGGCGATCAACTCGTGCGTCAAGATGGATACGATATGAGTTCTAACATTGTGAGTGGTCTCAGTCGCTCCGTTGATGTTTTGGATCTCATGGGATTGTGGGGAACCGGCTTTTCCAACAACAACCGATCTTTGGCCAACATCGAATCCGAAGAGTCATTCCCCGGTGGAAAGAGCGACTTGGCTTATCAAAAGCGTCTCAACTTTGCCACTCTATTGACGAATGGAATGAGCCCCTCTGGCGATGTGGGCGGAGACTCTGGTTCTCGTATGATGTCTGCTCGCGAACGTCTCGGTGCTGTGGCATCCCAAAACACAGTCATGGCAATGGCTATTCAAAACAGTCCGGAATGGTTGAGAGATTTGCTTCTATTGCTACCTGCATCTCGTATGCGAACCACCATCATTGGCAAGCCGCCTCCTCATCTTACCGAGCAAGCCTTGGCCCTGTTGCGGCAATCCAAACTTCCGGCGGAACGCCCGGAAGATGACAAGAGTTCGAGTGCAAAGCGAAAGATCTCTTCCCTCGATGGAGACTCTTCAGACGAAGAAGGAGCCACTGGAAGTGGAGGGTATGGAACGCAGTTCCGAGCTCGACAGCGAGCGCGGCTCATGGCATCGGGCGCAACCAGTATGTAGACACACACACCACCTGTTAAACTGACAGTACTAGCCCATTCATCCAAAAAGAAAACGTTCGGCCACAACGCCATTAGGCCTATCTTTGTGAAAGAATCTATATTTTCCAGTACCTGGTACATTGCTAGGTTCTACTGATTGGTGCCAACTACAGCTCACACTTCTACTGTCATCGCCAAGAGGACCACCGCAACGATGAAGGATACCTTCCAATTTGTCGGCATGCCGTTCACTTTCCTGTTTCCATGTCTGACTTGCTGTACCTCGTACCAACATAACCCGTTTCTTGAATTTCTTGAAATAAATTTAACCCACAATTGAATCCATTGGTCAGTATAGCCAAAAAACTTTCAAATTTGTTGGCAGACACCATGAAGGGGGTGTCATTACAGTGGCAATACGAATAGAGGGCATTGTGTCCGTTCACGCTGCACACGAACGATCGAACAACCTTGGATTTTGTTGCTTGATCACAAATCTTCTTCGAAATCGTCGTCCTCCTCTTCCTCGTCGTCATCGTCTTCTTCCAAATCGAGCACTTCAATTGTCGTGAACTTTTCGGACGTGATGGCGGTTAGGCCCACTCCCCGTGATCCACAAAGATATAGGCGCACTGGCTCAGATTCGAGGGTACCAATTGTTCGCACTGAACCAGAATTCAAAGTGAGATCCAAATAAAAATTCCAAGCATGCAATTTCTACCCTTTTGTTTCCTACCTTGTGCGTACCCCTCTGAAGGTGCCAGCTCTGTTTCCATATCCTCGTCTCCACCAGTCACTGGGATCAAGGTGGTCGTGCAATCAGGGGAGACTTGCCAGGAATCTACCAATTTGGAACTTGCGGGATATGTTTGCCAATTGATGGAATGGTAAGGAGCCACCCACAGTTCCAACTGCGAATCTCGTTCCACCAAACACCCAAACTTTTGGCGACTTTCCTTTCCAGTGCCACTATCCTCTCCCGATGACAGAGCTGACTTTCCATCATCGCCATAAAAGCCTGCATCTCGAACGGTGCTTCCCCCTGGAAGAACACATTTTGCAGTTAGATAGTAAGGCAATGACGCTCTTGAGGCTGATTCATCGTCAGAGCTGGATGCCAGTGGGAAAGCAAAGAGCTGAACTTCGTGCATCCGTGCCCGTGCGGTCAGGGCCCAATGCCGGCAATGAGCAACCTTGCCTTGAGGGGAGATACGAGGCGCGAAAAAGCTCGGATTAGTGTCGTTCTCATCTAGAACGGGAGAGTTGTTGGTGTCCCCGTCAGCGCCGATTCGAGTGTGAATGGCCACGACATCGGTGGGCTCTGCGGAATGGGTCATCTCTGTCATGGGAAACACTCGTGAGCCCAATCCTTCAAACCAAGCACCAGGAACCTTGATATGAAATAGACGTACCTAGGGGGGTCATATCAGCAGGAATGTTGGAGAGAGGGTCTTCAAATACATTCTGAGCTGCCATCACGGCTTGTTCAATGGCATGAGCCACAGTGGGTGTTGGGCCAACTTCCAGTTGAGACACGGATGATGGGGATCCTGGGCGAGCACCAGTTGTCGATGAGGAGAGGGAAACCCACTGTTTGGGGTCCTGCAGAATACTCTGTTATCAAGGTGAGAAAAGTATCAAGGCGCGAAATCAAGAAACACCATTCCATGGATGGTACGTACCATCACAGAGAGGCTCAACAAGTGCTCCGACGACGCAGGTCCCGATGGGGCTTTGGCAGACACATTCAAGGATTTCAAAAGTTGCTCAAGGACAGCCTGCGACACACGACGGTTCTTAGCATTTTCTCGCTGGACCGAGTCGCTGGCGGTTCCTCGGGCCTTGACTTGAGACCCAACGTTTCTCAACCAGTCCCCAAAATCACGCACCCGAAACCTGGCATCCACCATGGCAATCAAAAGGGCTTCCACACTCATCCATAGGCGATGACAGGAGTCAACTAGCTGTTGAAGCACGAGAGATTCCTCCGAACCATGTACCTGATACAATTGTATCTGACCTGCCAGTTCATGGACATGCCACGACAGGGCTTGGGTTGGACTCAAGAGTCCCTTTCGGGCCATTTTCTCTACATTGGCAAGAGCGCCGCGCAATCCTCGGTTCATTTGTTGCAGCAACTGATCATTCAGCTGAACCGATGTACAATATTGATCAATAGCATTGGCCACATTCGAGTCACTGGTATGTCCTACCAAGATAAACTGTTTGAGAATCGCTCCCAACGGTTGGTCGTCGACGCCATAGTTGTGCAGCAGGCGTACAAGTGGCTGAAGCTTGTTGTCGAGCGGCTTGAGCGCCGCACGCCAAGTATTGGTAATTTCCTTGACCGACTTCTGGAGAGATTGCAAATGCCCCATGATGGAAGCATGCAAAGAAGCCACAACTTGTAGAGGAAACCTGTCCGTGTGGAAAAATGGCAAAGAATACATGGAAACCTTGCTTGGCGTTTGAAAGAGAACATATGAAAGATCATTGGAAAATGCAATATTGGGAGTATACTGCAAATCCTCCTGAAGACGCTTCCAAGTGAGAAGAGGGTATCGTCCATGCAGGTACATGTGAATGGAATGGGTGGTCACGACACACAACACGCTGAGCGGCGTTTGGCACTTGGCAGATGCCGGGGGGTGTTCACTCGGCATTTCCTCTTCTTCTTCCGATGGAAAAATATATCCACTAGGAGGCAACATGTTGGTTGCCTTGTCGACGTAGTACGATTGGTAACTGCAATATGTGAAGGATTTGGAATGGTTGAGTGCAAGTGTCAAGTGTCAAAACCCATTGTGACATGTTGTATCTGTTCTTACCTCCAAACCAACTCTGTGTCATCCTCCTCATCGTCCGCCGCTGGAGCAAAATCA
Source organism: Nitzschia sp. Nitz4 (assembly GCA_013372465.1). Classification (NCBI taxonomy): domain Eukaryota; phylum Bacillariophyta; class Bacillariophyceae; order Bacillariales; family Bacillariaceae; genus Nitzschia; species Nitzschia sp. Nitz4. The sequence goes on along the minus strand of WXVQ01000078.1, from coordinate 61,916 downwards.
GGATGAGAATGACCCACATGAGCCCATTTCAATGCCACCACAGGTTCCGACAAGGTCCAAGAATGAGGAGGCTCAGGCACCATGGAGGAACTACCGCCTGGTGGATTGGCCAGTTGTTCTACATCATACAAAGACAATGTGGTATCCTGTGCCAGAGCCATCCAACGACCATTGGGACTCCATTCCAATACCACAGGGACATCCTCTCTCAGAGGCAAGACTGCCAACGTTTCCCAAGAAACGGTGCGCAACAACGTCCCCGAAGGAGCCAAAACCACCAAATCCATGGAAGGAGACAAACGACAAGTCTGATGTCCCAGCAATCTCTTCGACTGAAGGCTTGTGAAACAGTCTTTTCGTTGCTCGGACATGGTTTTAGATTCGACTGTACCTTCCGTTCGGTCCTTCTTTCTTCTCCTTGTCAAGCTCTTGCACCGCCGAGCGAGGCAACAACAGTGCTTTTGCGTTTTGTGGTCGTTGTCGTTGTTGTCGTTGTTGTCGTTGTTGTCGTTGTCATTGGTTCGACTACATGGAATATATTTGGTGGACACNCTCTACGACTCGATCGACTATCTAAAGTAAGACTGGATTCCATTCATTCTTGGTACTATTAGATGGAACTAGTTTCCAACAAATGCAACATGATCAACTGCATCCCCGCGCGTTTTTGCATTGTCGACGACTCCATCACAACATTTGGAGTTGGCGAACAATACTTGACACAAACCCGAGCCAATTTCGCGGCTGTTGTCGTGTTTTGTTCCCGATAGAGAAGAATTTCACGAAAGAAGGAAACAACGTACACAAATACGTTGTAGTGGATGGGTGGGAGCTCTTCCAAGAATCGTCGGGACAGTGCTTGGATATTTTCGGCATTGATTTCGACCGAGGGGAACATGTGGACAGGGACGACAGGGACAGCCAAGGAGTCCAAAAACTCCAAAAAGGTGGCCACGTACGAGTGTACCGAGAACTGTCCAAAAGGTCTTCCAGTATCCAATGATTCTCGAATTTGTTTCATTTCCTCGGGATCTCCAGGAGCCGTAAATAACTCTGGTTGCTGTAGCCCCTTCTCGTAGATGGCATCCACAATCCTCCAGAGTTCCTTGGGAATGCACAGCGCATTCTTGGGAGACGCCTCGTCTCCAGGGAATTGTTCGGCTCGGTCCACAGCGTCGAGACGGACATTACGAATGGGTTCCTTGTACAACACTAGCTCATCCAGCGTCATTCCAAAGCATGATCTGGCGTACGAAGCATTCACCGTAATGTAGTAGTCCCGCCCGTTCTCCAGTCGGAGCACCAAGATATCATTCAATACTTCCCGTTGAGCATTCAACAGATGCGCTGTTTCATTGTCAATCGTGATGGTAATGTTTACAGTAGCTGGTTGCTCGCCAGGAATCAACATGCCATAGGTGGGCGAAATCGTCATCCAAGGTTTGCAAAGTGTGTTCTGTTCAAAGGAAGGGGGGTTAGATGCTAGAGTCTAGTTAGCAGTCTCCACTCTGTCGCACTCGGCATTTGCACTCACCTCATCTAGCTTGGGCACAAACCGATAGAGAGCACAAACATTTCCCGTGTTGGAAATCGTCAGTGGCAAGGTAACACTTTGCTGATACCGGATGGGTCCAAAATCCAATTCGTTACGGTCCAACCCAACCATGGGTTGTGCTTGGTTTTCGTAGCGATCCAACAACCCCATGAGTTGCTCGTAAATCGCTTCACGCTTCGCTACAATGACATCCTTGACGGTAACACGGAAGGTGGAAAATACAGGCTTGTGATCTGAAATTCTTGGAGTTTCACTGCGCTTGTACGTGAGTTGTTGCACGTGTTGGACGTCACGGGCAAGCCAAAGAATGCGGTCACACCAGGCGGGAGCTCGGAGCTTCTTCTCGGGTCGCTGTTCATAGACATTGGTTCCTGGCTGATACTTGTAGGTGGGAGGGAATGCGATATCACCCTCTTGGAAGCCTTGGAAGACACGTCCCTCTCGACGTTCGATATTCAACTGATCCATGGCACTCAACTCCTTGATTTGGTTGGCTTCGGCCATGTGCAGGACCTTTTCTGTAGGAAGCGACTCATCAATGCGATAGTTCAAATCCCCCAACCAAAAGACGGCATCATGATCCGCAATGCCAACACTGGAGCTTCCCGAGGCCCACTGACTCATGCTTCCATTGCGGATTGTTTCTCGGACAGCAGTCTCACCAACATCAAAACTCAACTTGCTAAGAACGTTGACAAAATCGGCATTTCTTCCAGCAACGTTCTCTCGATGGGCAGCCAAGTGACTACAGACGAAGCAAATGGTGGAATCATAGAATTGAATGCGGATACTGACTCCTCCCTTGTTTCCCATCATCCCCATGACTCCCACTCCAACACTATCACTACTGATATATTTGACACGATCACGATGCGGAGTCTTGACAAAGACACACACAAGCAAACCCACCATACTCCTTTGCATGACCAAAGCATATCCGGAAGAAGTGGAAGAGTTGGGGTGCATTCGCTGGTTCAGAGTAGCTCGCAAGCGGTCCGTCCAGAATTGTGCCTTTTGTTGGGTCTTGTTGTCCACGGCAACATTGACAGCATTCAAATCGACGATTTCTTGGAAACCGACAGCAACAATATCGGGTGCATACCGACCATCGGCCCCCCAATCGCTGCAAATCCATTCATCGAGTGCCTCGACGTCCTTGCTCTTGGCTCCAACGTTCCAAGTTCCGCAAAAACACAATGCCTAACATCAAATTAGAAATAACCAGTGAGCCATCCAACCAAACATCGAATACAAGTGCAATGTATCGTTAGTTCCATTCTACGTACCTGCTTGAATTCGGTAAACTCTGCCACTCGGTTCCGAATCTGCTTGTACACCCAAGCATCTCGGATCTTAGTCATGGCTTCCTTGTTTCGGACACGGCCATCTTCTGTTTCTTCATCCGCAGTACGCGTAACAAGAACCCGGTCTTCCATGTTCAAAATGGGGTTGGCTTTGGGAATGACAACTTCTGGTTCGGGCGTTGCGGGTGTAGTGAGTTGACTCAAGACCCCGGCCCCTGGAGGATACGCCATGCCTACGGCTTTTTGTTGATAGGCTTGTTGTGCTTGCTGCGCTGCAGCTTCAGGAACAGCCCAATGGGCGGCCGCGGCTCCATATTGACTCATGATACCAACGTTTCCCGACTACCGGTATCACAACAATGAAAAGCTTGCAAGTTGTGCTCGTACGGCACGAGTTGGATCTACTAGGTACTAGCTACGAGTACTAGAGGATCGATCCACAATGGCATGCCTTGGTCGGCCTCCTCCATGCCTCTTCTCAACTCCTCCAACGCCCCCATAATTCCTAATCTACGGGAATGAAGATATTTATATAGAACAGGCACACAACTCACATCCAAGAATCGACGTCGACTCCTTAGACTACACCATTCGTGCAATGGTTGTTTCTAAAAGAATTCATCGATCGGTTCCGATGCCCCAGGGATATGATCTCCACAAGGAAAACTGGTCAAGTCGGCCCGAGGCAACACATCCATCAAATACAAAAAGTGTCGGAACGACCAGGCTGGTCGGAAGGCACCGCCGTAGGGCATTTTGTAGGACCACCAATACAAACGCACGTCGGCTTTGCGGGCAGCTTCCAACTGAGCCAAATAGCTAGCTCGTAGTGTGGACCAGTCGTTGCAAGCGTGTCGAACACTGTGGTGGGTCGATACACTCATTTCTCCCGACATGAGGTGGGCTCCTGGTCCACATTCGGAATCCACAATGGACCGATACAAAGAGGCCCATCCAGCACAGCGCTTCAATGCGTTGTTGCGTTCATCCACCATGGTACAGCTGTAGTTTGCAATGATGTGTCCATCCGAGGCTCCAAGACAGGGACCTTCCCAAGCGTGGTAATGATGGATATCCAACCATGCCCAACGGGCTCGTTCCGATGACTTGGTGACACCACGCCACCAAGCTGCAATCACTTTCATGCCACCTGGATGTCGACCACCATCGTCCGCGGCATCGTCTTCGGGGAGTACCGAAGGCATCAGTACACTTTCATGCACATTGACCGCCAACCGAACGCCTCGCAAAGGCAACGCTGAATTGCGGAATCGGTCGATCGCATCGTCAAGCCAGGAGAATACACGCAAATGAGGTCCGTCCGGCACCTGAGTCAACTTGGATGGATCCAGCGCAGGAGGGAGCTTTTTCGACGCCAATTTCTCCAAGTAGGCTTCTGCCTTTTCTTTCGGCAATGGTGGAAGGTAGGGTGGATCCGACCCTCGACCATTCACAAATACACCTGCCAAGTGAGCCGGCTCATTCATAGGAGACAAGGCTTCTAATCCCTTCAATGCATGATGATCCAACCCTTCAACCCACTCGACCATATCCGACCACAACTGTCGACCAATATCAGTAACATTTCCATAATCTGTCGCAGGCTGATCTCCATGGGTCCAAAACCTTGGCCAACGTGGCCACAAACCAGAAAAAGTACCGGGAGATGTAGCTCCAGGATAAGTATGCATATCCAAGGTTGCACGAATTCCGTAAACACCACAAGCTTCCAACAACCGCACAATCAAACGACGAGGTACTGGAACAAAAGAGACAGAGTCAGCACCCACAACCATACTAGTTTCAATAAAAAACCTGCAGTCTGCAGCCCTTCAAAAAGTATACGTACCAGCTGGCCACAAAACACCTTCGTAAAAAGGGTCACGGCAAGTGAATTTTTCTTCCAACATGGCAATATCGGTTTCGTGCGGATCAATGTCTGCTGGATCGGCATCGGTCAAGCACCAAGAAAGAGGAACGCGGATTGATTTCACTCCCAATTGGCTCAAGGTTCCAAGATCTCCTTCCAAATCCAAGAACGATGTTCGATGCGCATGAAACACCCGCAGCGCATGACCCATTGTCGTAAGGTTGGTCATATTCTGCAACAAATCGGTTTCCGAGTGCCATGTTGGACCAGTACCTACTCCTGTATGAAGGGGCGGTAAGCAAACGGCTGCCACTTTGTCGTCCGGCGTGGCTACCTCAACACTACCAGAACCAGAGAAAAACCAATCTTCCAAAGACAACCAGGATCCCACATTCACACCGTCCGGCATGGGCAAATTTTGATTGTTCCAAGCGGAAGAACGCAAAAAAGCTGGATTAATATATGTGGATGTAGAAGCCGACGACGTATTCGGTTGCTGAACCAGACCTTGATTGAAAAACACAAGGCCCACACCAACAACCAAAGCCATTACAATGAAAATTGCCCGGATCACTCCACCGGAGAGTTGAAACCCACTACTCTCTCGTTTCTCCGTGAATGAGTTCGGTTCTGACTGCAGACTGGGGTTGGGACTGGCGGCAGCTCCACTAAAACTAGAACTGGAACTAGTTCTTAAGCGATGGGGGCTGGATATCGCCCCATAGGAAGGCTCCGATGACTCCATTCTGATTTGAAAGTACGTTCTGAGAAAGGTCGAGTATCCACACCACTTTCTTCTCTCCGGCTGGCAGTGGTCGCAATCCGACTAGCTCGAACCCCCACATGCAACTCCGGGTACTTTCCCTTGAATGCAGTTTCTGAAGTGTCCGGTGTATGATGTTGTGGTGCACCACCACCACATCAACGGCACAATTAGACTGGCAACATCCTACGTCATTCTGAGCTGGCGAAGGCAATTTGTTATTTGTGCGGTACCTGTGTCCTCCATATGTTCGCGCGTTCCAACTGGCATTCTGGGAGAACCAAGGTATTTCTGCAAGTGTAGCGCTATACTAACCATGTTTTGATAATTCCAAATGCGAAGGGATCTTTGAATTCCACGAATGGTCAAGAACCCGAACGTTGTCATGGTTATCATATTCGCTCTTCTTTAAAATGCCTACAGGAACCGAGATCAAACCTCTAGGAAGCTGTGCTTAATTATTTTGAAAGCTACCTGGAACTCGAACATTGATGCGGGACCCAAGGAGCGACGAAGAACTGCATTTCATTAAACAATTTGTTCGCTAGGTGTATCGAGGCACTCAATGACTTGTCCCGGTAGTATCTAGTGAGTGATGGTTCAAACTGCTGGTCGGTGGTGGTGGGTGGTGATGAACACAGCTGTCGTGCATACAGAATTCAAATGGAAGCACGACACGTTGGCATTCCCTGATGAGGATTTGAACAGCGCTGATTGAACAACAGAGGAAGAGGAAAAAGCAACCATGTGATGATATGCAGTCAAAACTAATAGACTTTTATGGAATACAATGATAGTATAACAGCAAAATATAGAACTCAAGCAAAGGACTTGTCAGTAAAGTCACTTTTCTAAGCAGCAGCAGACTCGGTTTCTTCCCTTTCCGATCCGCCAACCCCTGGCTCACTAGATTCACCCTCTGTTCCCGGTTGCACCTTAGTATCATCATTGGCATCGGCGTTATCACCACCTTCACCCTTGGGAGACACCTTGACAGCAACACGCCTCATGCGCCGGCACATTTCAGGGCGATCCTTGACAAAAAGCTCGTGGTAGTATCCTCCCCGAGCCGGACCAGTGTTGATCAGTTCAAAACCGTACAGATTCAGTTGTCTCTTGAAAGAGCTCAAGCGACTTTGTCGGAAGTAGAGAGGAACAATTTCCTTGAAAAATTTATCAGGCTTGTGGATGGCGAAGGCTCTTCCATTGGCAACAAAAGAAATAACGTCTCCCCGACCGGCAGCCTCGACCTCGACAAGAAGTCGGTGCAACTTTTCGGGGAAAGGCTCAATGACACCCCCTCGCATCCTTCGGCTTCCATCCCGGTGGAAGAGGGAGTGAGGAGAAGGAAGAGGGAGATCTCCGGGAGCTCCCTTGACGCCGCCCGCATTTCCCTGGTTCATCATGAGTCGCTCTTGCAACAAATTGGATCCAAGCATGCCGTTGCCTTGAGCACCCACCCCAGGAATCCCGCCCATGCCTAGCTGGTTCCGCAAGGACTCATCGAAGCGGGACGACTGGATTTTTTGGTCCAGGAAGCTCTGGAGAAGAGCAGCGGAAGGATCCTGTTGAGACACGCCCGAGGTCAGGAGCGGGTTTCCGGGCGTGCCGCCTTGCAGTTGTTGCTGCAATTGTTGGAGTCGCTTCAAGTCATTCAGATTGAAGTTGTTCATTCCAGGCATTCCAGACATGCCGGACATACCAGGCATGCCCATACCTGTCATTTGAGACTGGTTGTTCATCATGGCAGCCATAGGGTTGGAGTTACCCATGCCATTGTTGTTCATGTTCAGCGCACCAGCTCCCATCATACCAGAGCCTGGCAGACCTTGGCGGAGGAATGCTGTCACTGGGGCTCCAGTGGGAGCACCTGACATGTCGCCTTGTTGAGGCCCTCCTCCCATGTTCTGTGGAAAACTTTGGTTGTTCATGGTCATCATCGGCAATTCCTTTGAATTCGGCAACTGCTCCAAGTACCGTCTCACGAATCACAAAAACGGATGAAGTAAATGTGCGAGGTGTGTTTTTTATGACAATTGCTCAGAATCGAGACAAACGGCCTTCCGTCCCACAACGCGTACCAGGTACCGTGAGATTCCACGACAAGAATGCCGTCCCCATTTGACTGGCAGTCCCACCGGAAAACGAACTCTGGGACAGTGGAAATCTGTCGTTCAATAAGTAGCTTTCAGCAACCGACATGAACCCTTATGATGACAAACCGCGAACTTGAAAGAAACTTCTTTTGACTTCTAGTTTGTCGCTTCCACGCAAATTCCCCCTTTGTACAGTACTGGGATTCAACTGTTCGCATTGCCACTACCGCCTTGATAAAGAATTGTGAGCGATTGTTCTTTACCTTTAAGCGCAAAAGGCTATAATTCATGCGTTCAGCGCGGTGAAAAATACATGGTTCGATTCCAGCAGAAGAATTAAAAAAATGTATTCGCCAACGATATGGGAATCTGTGTTGGTGTTCCGATCCCACCGGGCTTTAATGGATAACTGTCACATATAGCCGCAAGTAGAAGACAAGGTCTTTAATTGATCTGTTGAAGTATTAAATGGTCACTTCCGTGGAGTACATCGAGCTGCTATTTGACCGGGAGCAATACAGTTCTGATCAAAGCACAAAAGCAGCTGAGCATTCTTGGCATTCCGGCACACTCCTTCGGTATTATGTTGCCCCAGCAATGTGTATTCTCCTTTCACTTGTTTCCAAAGTTCCGTGAAGAAACAGGTTCTATGGTTGTTTGAACAAGATAGGTAGTCGCTACTTTGTGGGTCGCCAGTTCGTTGTTCGGTGCGGACCAACTGCTTTAGCCTTCCCAAGAGAATGGTTCTTTAGGGTATTTCCAATCTCTGGATCCCCGTAATTTCGTAGTAGACAGGTTGTTACATTCGGAGGGCATGCAGTCCATATTCCTAGCTTGGATGACACAAGTCGAAATCTCCCACCTTCCTTGTAGCAACGCGCTTTGTGGACAGCATCGAGAAGGGCATGATGCTATTCCGACCCCCATTCTTTCTTCAATCCTCTGGGCGACGCTCTGATGTGGCGGTGGACTCCTATTCTTCGTTTCTAATAATCTAAAAGGTTGCTGTCTATTTTGTCCTTCAAGCGGTTGTGCCTCCTAAATTGTCACCTTAGAAGATTACGGTTTCGTACACTTCGTGCATAACCTGCCACGTCAAGATACTAGGATTAGAAGAAACAGCATGCTGAACCTTATTAGAAGATTACGATTTCGTACACTTCGTGCATACCCTGCCACGTCAAGATACTAGGATTAGACGAAACAGCATGCTGAAACCATAAAGTCAGTCTTGAAAGCGCCTGAATAGGAAAAGGACTATTTCGACTGCATCCCAACCTGCAAACCTTGGCTGCAAGATCGACCATGTTTCATCTCGGATACCAGGTAACGCTGTCGAAATAATATCCTTCACTACTCTTACTTTAGAAGGAGAGCGAGCATTGACACCCCTTCAACTCTTACTCCTGTTTGGGTTGAGCCACATAGTTCCAATAGCGTACTGTGGCAAAGATCGGAATGAGAGCAATCAACCAAAGAATGAAGTTCATTGGGAAATAGTTTCCCTCAAAACGGACTTCCGTAATAACCGACAATGGGTATTGGACCAGCCCAAATACTGCCGCGCTAGTGAACACCACTCCCACAATGCGACCCATGGTCCTGACCCCAAACGTCACGGCAACTACGGTTGTGATAGTCGAGTAAAGGAAGGCTCGGAATCCGGTAAAAACAAAAAAGTTCACTGCCTGCACGTTTAGGTTTGGGATCCAGAGAATCACACCAAAGAGCATTGCAAGAACATTGGTCGTTTGAAGACTTCCGACCATACCCAAATAGGTCACTGTCCTCTCAATGAAAGGAACAAAGAAAACCCCAAATGGTAGCGCCCACCCAAAGAGAGTAGCATAAAAGGCGGTAGAATCTCCCAGGCTCAACAGGAAGCCATCCACCGTCATGATATAGTAGTTTGCTTGCAACATATGTACAATAGTAAACAGAATAATGAAGCCGAAATCAAAAGACTTCAATTGATCAACGACTGTCAGAGACTGAATATATCTGATATGCGCCAAGTAATTGGGATCGGACAAGCCTTCTTGATTCTCCTGAACCACATCACCCTTGTCTTCTTCAGTGACTGCCTCTTGGTCAACAACAGGTGGATCTTGCTGTACCGTGAGTGTGTCTTCATCATCCACCACTTCCTGCCAATTGGCTCGCTCCAGTCGTATCCAACAAGCGACTAAGGAGATGTAAATGAGTGCCGCCCATCCGGCGTACCCCAGAAGAATCTGTCTACGAGTCAACCCCCATTGATCCTGTACCGCCTTCATGGCCGAAAACACAATCGCAGAAGCATCAAACATGCAACTCATCCCAGCCAACAACCCTGCCTGGTACTTCCTCAGTAAAAACGAAGCCGGAAAAGCACTCAACATGGTCATGGATCCACTGATGGCCAACATAACAAATGAAATATAGAAAAAATCCCTCGGCACGTCGGTCGTTGTGTCGGAAATCCCCAAGAGCGTCAATCCGGCAATGTGCAGAATACCCGATCCTGTCAACAAGACAGATTTGGAAAAATAATCCAACGCAAACCCCCCAAAGAGAGAAAAGAAATTGATGCAAAACTGGCCAACGGTAAACAGTCCTGCCAAGGCATTGACTTGTTCATGGCACAAAGCCGCATGATCCGGGGTCTCTTCGGAAGCAGTGACATTCTTGACCAGCTCGTCACAAAGGTAACTGTATTGACCTTCTTGCAATAGCATCAACTCCAGTGGAGCCCATCCAAAGATGATACCCGAAAAGAAGAAAATGGATGCCAGTGCCAGGCCATTGGTCATCCATCTGAGAACCGGCTCAATGGTGGGTTCGGCGTCACTTCTTGTCGAGTCACTATCAGTCGAAGCATACTTTGCCAGAAGTGACTGACCTTCATATGGTATTTCACTCATTGTGAATATGTTGTTGGATTGTTGTACGTATACTAGAGAGTGGTTGTTGTTATAGAACAAGCCGATTCTCAAAAATGGAATGGACCGTCAATGCAATCCCAAATCCGAAAATGTCTGGGAATAGTTAACGTTGGGTACCTAGGTTGGTACCTCTCCGTGCACGTCAGTGGCTATACTCCGTGTACTCGTATCTGCATCTGTGAAAGTAGACTCATACGACTAATGTGCAAGGAGTCTCGACTTCGAGTGGCATGATGAGTACGCTATGGTACTCGTACGATATTCACTCCCTTAGGATATTTCAATACCTCCCCTCCCCTGACGATTTCTACTTTTTACCAAATGTAGTACTTCTGCTTTTGGGGTTGGACTGCCTCCAAGGAGTATACTCAAATACTAACAAAGGCGCATCCACATCATCCTCTTGGACAGCGGCGCCACTTCCTGTGGAGGAATACTTGCGGGCAAACTCCCATCCCATGGAGGTGGGACTCGAAAATGCCACCGATGATCGGGGAACGTACATACCAAAAAAGGCATGTTCTCTCGCCAGATCCATCAACTTGGTGGCAATCCCCCTTCGACCATGATTCTGGTGCGTCCACAGCAACGACACCCCCAACATGGCCTTGACTTTGGACTTGTCTACATCACCCGAGGTACCACTCAAGGATCTTTGAGCATGTGAAATAGGAATCGTCGAGAGGAATCCAACCACACGTTGTTTGCAGAGATACAACCAAAGCGTGTTCCCAGCCAACGCATCAGAAGCCTCCAACGAAGGGTCCAGTCCCAGATCTTGCCGGACTTGTTGGTACACCGAGTCCAATTGAGCTTGTGGAGAGGAAGGATGGAGAGAAAGGACACAATCCCCCAAAGTGGAATCCTGCCAGAGAACCCGTTGGTTGGCTGACTTGCGCCAAAGAATACCTTGCTGTTGTTGTTGACAGATGCTGGCATGGGCCTTGACATCTTCGGCGACTCCAGGAACATACAGCATACCACATTTGGGACACAGCTGTTCGGCAAAAGCAGATTGGCCAAGGTCAATGAAAGCTTGTTGAAGTTTGGGAGGTGGTTGAAACGATGTCTTGGGGGGAGTAGGAGGAGTTGAAGCCCCTCGCAGTTGGGTACTGTCGGCGGGTGAGACGGTTGGAGGGGTCCTGAGCCGTTTGGACGACAATGCATTGGGCGTTTGAGGAGTTGGTGGTGTAAGACAGGACAATGGTTGTTTTCTTTTGATGCCCTGGCGGGGTCGACTGGAAGCGGTACTGTTCCTGGTGAAGAAAGACGTCAAGGACATTTGTCGCTTGTTCGTCGAAGGTCCATCGGATGAGTCTTCATTGAACGAGCAGATGCTTGGTTTGGAGGAAGGTGATGAAGGAGAGCGCATGATATGTCGAGTCATGACGAGATGGTTGTCGATTGTGAAGAATATGTGATAGTACTGTACAAACTGTGATGGGTGTCTTGTTCCATAGTCATTTGGAATTGGTTTGAAGTGGTGGTGGGCGCGCCAGGATTTTGTGGCAGGTTTCGCGTGACTAACGTCGCAGGAGTCGACAGCTTCGACTAGAATGATCATACAACGGATGGAAATTCCTTGAACACCGCCATCAATTCAGTGCATGCTGCTGGAGTGTCGTGGACCTAGTAGTATTGGGATCCTGACGTCGTCATTGCATTGATGTCGTACTCATCCCCCGCTCAATGTCCAATGGAGTGGTCAACAGGGCAAGAAATCGATGCACGAAATGTTTGATGAACACTCCATGACTCCTTTTTCGTCTAAATACTGGAATATGGATGTATGCCCATGTTTCTAGACGTATTTCTTGGTCCCATTGTCAGTTTCTATGTGACAACGAACCGTACAAGACGTCTCCAGCAAAGAAGAAACAAGCATCTATTGCATGGCTACTTCTTTCCTTTGACAAGATGACATCAAATTTTGTTTCCCTAAACGAGTATATTATTTCACACATGGGTCACAGGATGCAATCAAAGAAGACTTTCTTCTGAATGCAAAGATCCCTAAAAAAGAGCTGTTGTTGTAGGCGATTTTGCCATGCTAGCGAATGGCTTGACGACGACCACCTTCTTCGTCTCGTTGGTGCATCCTCTAAGCGACTTCGATTTCAATCCAGGCAATGTAATCGCATTCTGCAAGGCGTTCCGCATTGTCCAAGGTTGCACTAACAGATCCGTCGGCACGGACTTGGGAAGTATGGAGGGGCTTCTTGTAGCATTGGAGGCGCATAGTGCCATGTCCTCCCTTCTCTTCCAGAATACTGTTCCACTTCTTGATAACACCTTGGAGGTTGGCAAGGGCTTTTTCAGATGCGCTGTTGATACTGCATCGGAGACAAATCAGAGGAAGGCAGCACGTCATAAAGATACAACAGTTAGAGAGAAGTCCACCACCATTAAGCTTGGAGACCAACATGGCGTCGTTGGCTTCCTCCACAAAGGTGTCCCACTCCTTGGCAGACATGGCCTTTTTGAGATGAGGTGAAAAATGGTCGTCAATCTCCATTTCCCAACCCCAACGGGCAGAGCACCCCGGTTCTCCAAAAATGACATCGGCCACAATCATGTCGGCAGTTGTGTTGGGCTTCTGTTTGGTCAAGACAGGGTATACCATGGTTTCAGTGGTGTGTGGGGTGAGAAGTGTTCAGTGGTTTGTCTATTTGACAAAATGTAAATGGATTTTATGACGAGACTACCCTCTGGATGAATGTTGGAATGGGGAAGAGATATAGTTCTATCTTGGGGTTCTGTGTTCGGGATTCGATCCAGAACCCAATTCGCTTTCAATCACGCCGTTCGCATCCATCAGGCATGGAGGAGGAGGGGTTGCGGCTCCAGCCAGCCTCATTTTTCATTTACCCTCTGAGAACTATTCCCTTGCAAGTCACAGAATACGAGTAGAAGTACAGGTCATTCCTACATTGGCCAGCCTGCCGGCATCGTTTTCTTCCATGCCTTGGCTGCCGAAAGTCTACTCGCATTCCTGAAAACTTCTTTGCTCTGTTGGGTTCTGTTTTCGATGATTATCGGACATCTCCGTGATAGATCTAACTACTAGACTTCGCAGGAGGAATATGATTCCGGTTTCCGATTCTGCTTTTGTTCTCGTGCTTGATATCCAGACCCTGTTCGTTGCACACGGCAAGGTTCGGAAGGGATGAATGACACCGGTCTACTAGAAGGAATACACATTCAAACCGACTTCGCATTGAAATCAATATCAGTGCTAGTGGTTGCTGATTCCCTGCACGAAGGGGAACTTGTAGTGATGATCCGTTGCTGAACCACCTATTGTTGTTGTACAAACTAAGAGAAGATCGAGACCCACCCAGCCGGGCGGCGATTAGTCGCAGGAAAAGTTTAATGTCAGTAGTTCAAGCTACGTAGTAGATCGTAGTGTTTCGCTTTAACTGGGGCTTCTTGATTCGTACTACTAGCATGTGCTAACCATCCATGTTCCTTTTTCTTGTTGTCCACATCACCATTCCAACCACCGCCAGGGTCGTCATGGTCACGGTCCGTCCATTGTAAGGAAAGCCGTTCCAGACACGAGTTAGCTAGTCCTTGACTGGCGACACCACAAAACAAGGTTGGCCAACACCACGTTGCTGTTACCATGGTCTGTCTTTTTGACTCTGGTACACCGTAACGGTAGCTAGCAAGTTACAGATGCGGTTATCTGTGTTCCCTCTGCTCCATGCTCTGCTGTTTGCAGATGTAATGGGACATTTGTGCCTAGTTGCCACTCATCCTATCCCCGGCTAGTCCTTCTTTGTGAATATTGCAATGATTCATCGATCCATTGTGCTTTGCACCCAGGTGAAAGAGGCGGGTCATGGTGGGTCATGGTGGGTCATGATGGGGCGATAGTCCACGGTGAATGATGATGATTTGTCACAGTTTCCAAAGACTGGCACTACTGGTACTCCCACAGGACTACAATCAATTCAGACAGACGACTTGGGACTCCCACTGGCCTAGGATCGTTGACTCCCACCTGCGACTGCATGTACCTGGAACAACGCAACAGAAGTTTTCCATGGATTTCACTTGAAGGAGACAAAGGGTCAGGGACCTCTTGTGGTTCCGCCTTCTTTCTTCAGTGGATGAGAATCCAATCGGTACGAAAACTGTACCTGGCTCTGCGTTGTCCACACGGACGAACCAGCGCCAGATTTTTTCTGGTTTGCCAACCACACTATTTCAGACCCCCCTCCAAAGCAACAAAACATGGACGAAATCACAGTACAACGACCAAGTACAAGCGATGATACTGCCATGAGTAGCAGTGAGATGATTCATGGCCCAGAGTTTCTCTCTACTATCCTGGATGCACAAGTCTTGGAATGTGCAGTGGTGGAAATCATGGAAGATGACGAAGAGTCCATCCATGAATCCGCCAAACGATGCAAATGGAAATCACCCCAGCTGGTTCGGTTCTTGGCAGTCTGTGGAATACTCCTAACTGTATTGTGTGTTGTCGGGATCGCTGTAGTGTTGTTCTCCCAGCCGTGGAACGAAGGAACATCTCCATCCAGCTCTCCTGCGACGACCACATCCAATGGTGTCTTACTAGAATACTACTCAGAGTTGCACCATACATTGAAAGCTCTTGGGGTGAAAGGACTACAAGATCCAAGTACGGCAGCATTTGAAGCCCTGGAATGGATATCATTTGAAGACGGGGCCGTCCAACAGCTGGCTCTCGACGACATTTCCGCTATCCAACAGCGGTTTGCCGTGGCGGAGCTCTTCTTTTCCACGGCCGGTGCTGACTTTTGGGGAGACGAATGGTTGGTCCCAGGTGTCAGTGAATGTAGAATGTCTGGTTTGGCATGCAATGAACATGCTCAGGTCATCAACTTGGACCTTTCGCAACGTTCGTTGATTGGTACCATTCCAGACACGCTTACTTGGCTGTCACACTTGGAGCAGCTGCTAGTTCCAAGGAATCGATTGTATGGTTCACTACCCGGAACGCTCTTCGCTAAACTCACCAGTCTCGAGCTCCTGAACCTGTCTTACAACAGACTTTCCGGTAGTCTCCCCCGCAGCTTGGTGCATTTGTCCAATCTTTATGTTGTGGACCTACAGAGCAATTCTTTCTCAGGTTCCTTGCCGATAGCCTTGCCTCCTAACCTACGACTGTTGTTGGCAGGTACAAACGCTTTTGCTGGAGCCATTCCCTTTGCCGACTGGATTTCCAATGTGCAAGGTGGAGTGCATCCAATGTCCTTGTTGGACCTGGGTGAAAATGATGTAGGTGGTACAATCCCTTCGGAGCTAGCAATACACTTCCCTCGATTGAAATCCTTGGACATGTACGAAACCAACCTTAGTGGAAGCATCCCATCAGAATTTGGCACTCTAGAACTCGAGGAACTCTCCCTAGCTCAAGTTCAACTGACTGGGACAATTCCACCCGAGCTTTTCCGTATCTCTACTCTACAGTTTCTTGATATTGTTGGTTCTGATGTCCATGGCTCTTTGCCTACCGAAGTAGGTTTGCTGACCAACTTGGAAGCGTTGAACTTGATGCACACGAACATGAACGGGACCATCCCAACCGAGATTGGCTATTTGACCGACCTTGAGTGGCTATTACTAGCTTCCACTGCTATCAGTGGGACTATCCCTACCGAGCTTGGTGAATTGAAAAAACTATGTAAGTGACGAATGCGATGTGAGCTCGTATCGGTGATGGTGTTTCCATATTCTAACTATCTAGCTATCTGTTGGATGCGTTGCAGTGCGCGTGTGGTTGGAGGGCACGAATTTGAGCGGGAGTCTTCCACAACAACTGTGCGAAACTTTTTCCACTCAAGGATCATTGCAGCTAGGCTGTGCGATAGATACATCTACTGAGCAACGACAACAATGTGCCCAGAGCTGTTTTAACTCACCTTGAAACAATCTGCANCAATCTGCAAAACCCATCCAACTACCATCCCTGTCGCGGTTGTTCATGAAGCTGTCGCTTGATGTGTTGAGTTCTCTACATATCTAGCTAGAGTTGTGCGACGTACTGGTAGTTTAGTTCTTGTATAGCCCACAGCAATTTGCAAGCGGGTCCAGCCTTGACTCGTCAGACTGAAAATATCTGATACCAATGAGCACACATCCATCCATGCCGCATTCCCAACATGAGTCCGACTTCTGCTAACCGGTTGGTGTTCCACAACCAGGCAGAGTTGCTTTGTAGTTGCAGTCATGAACTTCAATCCAAACACGACTTTCTTCTGTTGTACTGGGAACTTTGTACATCCGGTGACGAGCTATACTTGGTCCATCCACCAATTTCAACGAGGTGCAACCCGCCTCTGTCCACCAGGGAACTGGATCCAATTGATGAGGATCTCAATTTGCAAGATAATTCAATAGTGATTGACTTGGACATAGCATATGATATTGCTGCCGAGAAACCAGGTACGGAGTTGTTGTGGCACTTTTCTATCATCTACAGTGACACATACCAGGCTCCCATCCTGTACTTTTCGGTACAGGATCCGTCCGGTACACCTTGTCCCCGCGAAGACGTTCTACGCTCATTAAGACCATCATATTTATCAACAACGACTCTAGAGAAAGAAGAAATTGTATTGGATAGTTGGGATTTTATATCACAAGAGAAACATCCATACACAGGGTATCCCACATTCTTTTTGCACCCATGTCAGACAGCCCAGCGACTGAAATTGATGGCTACGATTGGAGCGGACAAGCAGACGCAGACGATGAACCTATTGTCATGGATGTCCATGATATTTCCAGCAGTTGGGCAACCAATTCCTTCCGACGTATTTTTGGAATGGAGCCAAGCAATGAATGGAATGGGCACCGCACAACAAGAAACAAATCACCCGTAATTCCTACAGGTTGACTTCGAACCCTTCATCAGTATCTTGAATGGATTCGTAGCCATTGGATTCGTAGCCGAACGACGTCCAGTGACCCTTTTCTTTATCGGATGTCGCCAAGCCATACCCTGTCACACCTGTCACGACCGTCACCAAAGAGAGGAGTTTGCTTCGATCAAAACACATCTCTTGACCTCCCTGCCGACCACAAAACGCAATATGCGTAAAAACAAATACTAGCACAGCCTGCAGTCCCTTCATCACTCCAGCACTTGTTGCACCGGCTGGGAAGTACTTTAGCGTGTGAAAGAAAGTGACGGCATGGATGAAGCTGACCATGGCAAACAGAATAAGAACTCCAAATGCTTCTGTGTAACTCGAGCCAGCTGCTTCTATGGGTTCCTCGATGTTTTTCTCCCAATGTGGAAGAGTATAAATGAGCTGCCACACAAACAGGATTGAAGAAGCGACGGAACCTTGGACAGCACAATTTTGCTGGACTGTCAATCTGCTCTCCCCGACGGTCATGACGCCTTCACTGAAGACATAGGTCAACGAATGAGCCGCCGAACCCAAAAGTACAAGGAGGAATCCCTCAAGAACTTCATCACCCATCTTCATAGAGTTGGTGGTCGTCAAGGTTAGGCCACCAAAGACTACAAAAATGGACAACCATTGCCAATGCGACATACGCCGAGAAAGTAATACTCGCGAGAAAACAGCTGCCCATATTGTGACACTTGAGTAAACAATTGCGAAAATGGTTGGCCCTGCCAAGGCAGCTCCTCGCCAGTTCATCATTTGAGCCGTCAGATCGAACAGAGCGATTCCACAACCTTTCAAAATAGCATTGTCCGAAGGCCAGGGGGTACTTCTCCACAGGAGTGGTATTATCACGGAGGCTGGCCCCATGTAATAAAAGAGCATGTACAATTGACTCGAAGGGTTGGCCACTCCGACAGCTCGGCAGATTGTCATTAGCAGAGGTTGCGAACATCCAGAGAGCACATAGAAAAGAGCCAACACCAGAGTCTTAGTCACAGAGGGGACACCAAACCCCTGATAATTCATGGTTTTGTACTTGTTCCGAGCTGAAATCAAATGGGATGGAGAGTTGTCTTGGAACGTTTGTTAGGCTTGCGTAGGGCGAATGTAAAAAATGCATGGGTTGGATGGCCGAATCTCCTTCTGCTGGCAGTTCTCCGAGTCGAAGGAGTCACAAATAGGAGAAGAGCATGTTCTGTGGTACGATACTACCAGCACTCAACTGTGTTGATAGCTTCTTTGGGAGTACGAGTAGTGACATGTGGCTGCTGAAAGATTGCCACAAGTACATTGGCAAAAAAGTTGTTTTCGAAGCATCAGCTACTTTTCCAAACCCAACTCAACAACACTTCACTACTATTGTCACAAGAGTTCATGCATCGAGACGTGTGGCATCCTACTGGGCATATATACGCTACCTAGATCGGAATCTTTGTTGTTGGACAGGTGTCAAGAAAACGTTGTTGTATTTCACCATATTTTGGTCGTTGCTGCTTGCCCTACAACTATCTCCTAATATTGACGACCATGAGCCTTTCCCTCCTATCAAGAAGCCTTCTCTCCAAACGAGGAGGACAGTATTCTTTGTCCGCTTTTGCTCGCTCCTTTTCGTCTCAGTCGAAGGATGATCTTGTGCTCCTTGATTTGAACGAAGAAACGGCCATTGGCACTCTCACCTTGAACAGAAAACCTGCAAACTCCCTGAGCTTGGAATTGTAAGTTCAAAAGAAAATACACCGTGATTGTAGGGTTCCAAAACAAACTGAACCTAACACAATTATAGGTTGACGTCTATTTCAGATGCAGTCCAAACAGCCGAGGCAAATCCCAGTATCAAGGCGCTCATTGTCACGAGCAGTTCTGACAAAATCTTTTCGGCTGGAGTCGATATTCATGAAATGTATGAGCCAGATACCGAGCGTTTCTACAACTTCTGGAGGGCCTTTCAGGATATGTACTTGAACATATATGGCAGTCGTCTTGCTTGTGTTGCTGCCATGACGGGTCATGCCCCAGCTGGTGGTTGCTTGCTGGCTTTGTCATGTGATTATCGAGTCATGACAAATGGTAAGGCGCGCATGGGGCTCAATGAATCTATGTTGGGACTCAAGGTTCCATTGTGGATGGGAGATTTGTACATTGACACCATTGGACACCGTCAAGCTGAGTTGGCCTTGGAAATGGGAAGATTGTTTGATGTAGATTCTGCCCTCAAAGTTGGTCTCGTCGATGAGGTCGTGGAACAGGATCAACTTATTTCTACTGCTACGGAAATGGCAATGAAGATGATCAAGCTTCCCTCGAGTGGATTTGCAGGCAACAAGTCGTTCGCTCGTAGTCGACAAATGCAACGATTGTTGGACACGCGTGAGGAGGACTACAAAGACTTTTGGGAGTTTACCATTTCGGATCAGGTTCAGAAAGCACTTGGATCCTACTTGGAGCAATTGGCAAAGAAAAAGAAACAAATCTAGCTTGTTTACTACACATCCGTTGCCCGTCTGGGAATGATCTTTAGTCAAAGACGGCTACTCTCTCAAAATACTACCTGTAGTAGTTCTACTACCGGTAGCTACTTTTA
Source organism: Nitzschia sp. Nitz4 (assembly GCA_013372465.1). Classification (NCBI taxonomy): domain Eukaryota; phylum Bacillariophyta; class Bacillariophyceae; order Bacillariales; family Bacillariaceae; genus Nitzschia; species Nitzschia sp. Nitz4. The sequence goes on along the minus strand of WXVQ01000078.1, from coordinate 41,912 downwards.
GTAGTAATATACAATCATTCTTGTGAAGTTTGTCTTTGTATTGACAACTGTAGTAATATTGTCAGTACAGTATACAACAGTACTATCTGCATCGTTCTGAAATAATGTTGACGATGATTTCCTTAGCGTGCTCCATTAGCGCGTAGGGCATATCTTTGGCTTCTCTGACGCGCATCAAAATCTTTGCTCGGACAGGTGTCATCCATGTTCACAATTCACAAGAGGACCACCAACATAGTTCCACAATACAACAAGACCTTGTGACGACCATGAGCCTCGCGAGCCTTTCGAGAAGTCTTCTCTCCAAGCGAGGAGGACAATATACTTTGTCCACATTCACTCGCTCGTTCTCATCACAGTCGAAGGATGATCTTGTGCTGCTCGATTTGAACGAAGAAACGGCAATTGGTACTCTCACCATGAACCGGAAGCCAGCCAACTCCCTGAACTTGGAATTGTAAGTTTCATGAGCCGATCTATCGTCAGATCGTATGCTGTCGGGGAATCATTCTGACACGATTGTTTGCAGGATGCAGTCAATTTCCACCGCAATCAAGACGGCCGAGGCGAATCCCAAAATCAAAGCACTAATCCTCACCAGCAGTTCCGACAAGATTTTCTCTGCCGGATTGGATATATATGAAATGTATCAACCAGAGACCGAACGTTTCTACAACTGGTGGACAGCGTTCCAAGACTTGTATTTGGATTTGTACGGTAGTCGCCTTGCTTGTGTGGCGGCAATTACAGGACACTCACCTGCAGGTGGATGCGTAATGGCCATGTCGTGTGATTATCGGGTAATGGCCAATGGCAATTTCCGTATGGGTCTCAACGAGTCCATGTTGGGTCTCAAGGTTCCAGTCTGGTTGGGAGATTTGTACATTGACACCATTGGACACCGTCAAGCTGAGTTGGCCTTGGAAATGGGAAGATTGTTTGATGTAGATTCTGCCCTCAAAGTTGGTCTCGTCGATGAGGTCGTGGAACAGGATCAACTTATTTCTACTGCTACGGAAATGGCAATGAAGATGATCAAGCTTCCCTCGAGTGGATTTGCAGGCAACAAGTCGTTCGCTCGTAGTCGACAAATGCAACGATTGTTGGACACGCGTGAGGAGGACTACAAAGACTTTTGGGAGTTTGCGATTTCGGATCCGGTTCAAAAGTCTCTCGGGGACTATTTGGAGCAGATGGCGAAGAAAAAGAAATAAACACAATCGTTTCCAGGAAGACAGCATGATAAGATTGCAGGTAATTTGCTTACTAGAATTGTCATGGGGGCAAAGATTCTTGCTTCTCTGAATTATTTTGTGCAATCGTTCTCATACTCTACGAGTAGAGGTCTATGGACATACGTCGTCTATGTAAATTATTTTAATAATGTTTGCTGATATGCGGATCATGATGAGGGACAAAGTCGTCGGCATTGAGATTGTTGTCTTTGGTAGAATCCAGAATTGTGAATAAAAAGTCTACTTCGGCTTCCGAAATGTAGTGTGATTCACGAGCTTTGATCAGTTCCTTTCGAAAAGTCTTCTTGTCAAAGGATGAACCGTCCCGGATCATTTTTTTGATGGTGTAGTCCAAGGCGGACATATCAGAAATGGCCCCAATGAATGTCTCAATCTCAGCCTGACTTTGTTCGGCACGGGCTTGCATGTAGCTTCCTCGAATGAACGAGAAGTAAATGGTGGCAACAGACGAGGCCAACGTAGCACTACACGCTGTGACGACTGCAAATGCAACAGCAGAGTCCTCCAAACCACTAACCAAGTTCATTCCGAACAATCCTGTTGTGGCTGTCATGATTCCCAGAGACACTCCCATGATCCCAATATTGACGTTGATCCTAATCAATCGATTTCTGTAGGCTGCTAATGCCAGCGCCACAAACTCCTGTTTTGACTGAATACGTGACAACAAATATTGAATATCCTGCTGCAAACTTTGGATTTGTCGCGAGTAGACACTCAACATGAGCTCAACGTCTTCGTGGCGATCAAAGTCGACGGCCACACCAGATTTCCTGGCCTCGGCTTGCTCTGTAAGCAAGAGGTCAAGCATCAAATCGTCATCATTCAAAATATCCGTCAAGCACTCGAGACTCTGCTTTATTTGCATCTCAAAACTCTGCAACGAATCTTTGAGAGGAACCAACTGGTTGACTCCGGAATCACTGAAGACCTCATTGGAAACTTTGTCCAAAAAATTGTCCACGATAGGCTCAAAGATGCGGACTCGTCGAGTATAACTATCCACAGTATCACGGAGAACGGCTTCCAAAAATATCAGTTCTGGTGGATCATTGGTCAGATCGGTCCGAAACAAATGGGAAAGGTCATGCGAAAAGGAAGCCGGTACCCGTGAATGAGCATCAAAAACATAAGCAGCATCCCTCCCAGCAACAGCTCGGATATTTCCAAAACTCAACAAAATACAGTCGGTCCGTGGCATGATGGCTGTAGGAGGTCTTGCCGGTTTGTATCGCCTGTTGAACCCATTCACCTTTTGATTGTCTTTGGAAGTCAAATGCAGCGAAACCAAATCCCGAGGCAAAATACTGGTCCGTTTCAAGATATCACCAGGAGGCAAGTTGATGGTGCTGATAACACCAGATCGATAATGAACTTCTGCCACTTTGAATGTTTCATCATTACCAGCTTGCATGCCACTGAGAGCCAATCGTTGTTCGGAGCTTTGCACCCCATCCTCGGACTGTTGTAGTGCAGATATAATATCAACTTGATTGGTAGAAAACCGAGCTCGGAATCCAGAGAAACTTCGCAGTTGTCCTGTTGAGGATGGCATGGACAGTATTTTTCGGATGTGACAGGGAGCCATCATTGGTTTCTCGGAAAGAATTCGAAATGCGTTGGGTAAGGCTCGCTTCATGACAAAAATAGCAATGCTCCAAAAACTTCATATAAAAGGCAGCGCTTCAGGAAAACAATTCTTCAATGTTTCCTCTGTAGACGAGTCAATGTTGACCACTAAGGTTTGAAAAGGATAGTCGTTGTGGCTAATTACTTGAACTCTGCCGTAGAGTCAATAAAGGAAGTGTTTCGAAGGTTGTTGTGGTTGGCATCTTCCCTGCAGAATCCTGAACTTCTTGGGGGAAGAACAAGGACCGGCTGGGGGCCAGACCATTTCGATCGGTGGGCATATACCCGTCATCACATACGTCATCACACCACTAAAGGCACTTTCTCTGCACTTACTTTCGTTGCCTCTCGAGGTTGGAGGAACAATGGCCATGCACCGCGAAAAAACAAGTCACAAAGTACATGGCCTTGTTCATTGTCACTTGATCGCTTCAATATCATAACTCTGGGTAGAGATACTGTCATAACCATCGCGGCCACGGCCTGGTTTGGATGGATTGTTGCTATCTTCAATGATGTTGTCTTGATATTGCGTCGCCATGCCATAGGCAATCACTCCACCAACCACGGTCACGAGCGACGCCACCTTGGCCTTGGTAATGCATAGCTCTTCGCCTCCTGTCCTTCCACAAAATGCCCAGTCGGTTGCCACAAAGACCAACACAGCCTGAAGGCCCTTGAGAACTCCGGCCGTTGTGGCTCCACCAGGGAAATAAAGTAGCGTTTCATAAAAGGTGATGGTATGAACCCAGTTGCAAAAGGCAAATAGGATCAACAGAATCAACGCAAACCACAATCCCGTCCCCGCCGTTGTTACAGGATCCGCTACCGCATCCGACCAATGAGGCACGGTATATACGAGCTGCCAGAATGTCAATGCAATCACAGCCACGGTTGCCTGAATTCCACAATTCTGTTCTACCGTCAGTTTATCTTCCCCAATCGTCATGACGGCTTCACACAGAATATACGTCATGGCATGAGCGGCGGATCCAACAAGAACCAACAAACAACCCTTCCAAACAGAATCTCCCAACCGCATCGAATCCGTGGCTGTCAACGTAAGCCCTCCAAACACTAGAGCAATACTAAGCCAATGTCGGAGTGTCAAGGTGCGTCCCAATACTAGTTTGGAAAAGACAGCTGTCCAAACTGTCACACTGGAATAGACCACGGCAAAAATGGTAGGACCCGCCATGCTGGCCCCTGCATAGTTCAAACTAGCCGCCACAGTATCAAAGAGTGCAATTCCCACCGCAGACCAAATCATCCGCGAGGATTTGGGGTAGGCTTGACGTTGCAACATGGGAATGACAACCAGTGCTGGTCCGAGATAGTAAAAGAGCATGTACAATTGTGCCTCGGCATCGGCCAAACCAGCATCCCGCAACAGTTGAACCAAAAGAGGTTGGCAACAACCTGAAAGAACGTACCCAGCCGCCATGACGAGAGAGAATGTATCAATGGCACGTGGGCCGACGATGCGTTGTGCCATGTTGGCTGGGAGAATTTGGGCAGAGGCTAGAACGTGGGGATAAGGGACGAGACCAAAGACTCCGATCACTTGGTGATATCGGGAATGAAATATTCAATATAGAAGATGCAGTGTTGTTTGTTGTTGTGTTTCTCAGTTCAAGTTCAGTACTGATATCTTTATAGAGCACAACAACTTGAACTGTTCTTTTGCGAGGGTGTTGCTGCCGATGCTCTTTGGTGGCAGTGGAGCCTACCGATAGGAGGTGGCACAACTGGGCCAACACTGGTTAGACTCGATTGACTCTCTATGCATGGACGCTATCATCTGATTGGTGGATTCCAGCAACACACAAGGTTATGAGGTCCAAATCTTCCGACGCCGGTACACAACGCACAACACATCTTTCTCAGAATATCTTGTGCGTCGTCTTTGCTACCGCGCAACACATATTATTTGTCCAACAACAACCCAAAACAACTCATCATGTCTCCCCCTAAGGAACTTACTGTCGCCGTGATTGGATACACTGGTGGTGTCGGATCTTGCTTGTTGAAGGCCATGGAGAAGATCCAACTCAAGCCTTTTGCCTTGGTCCGCTCCAAGACCATGACGATTGGAGCCAGCGAGGAAATTCCTGTCGATTTCAAGGTCTTGGGAGAAAAGTTGTTGGCTGAGAATGGAGTTCCCGTTATCGCTGATGTCACTGCCTCGTCTGTAGTTCAACAACACTACAAGGATTGGCTCGCTGCTGGCATTCATGTTGTGGCTGCCAACAAGGGGATCTTTGCTGGCCCTGAATCCGACTACCAAGCTCTTTTGGATGCTTCCAAGTCAGTTGGTGGAGGCCGATTGCTTCATGAGACCACTGTAGGAGCTGGACTTCCTGTCCTGGGCACACTTCAGGCTCTCAAGGCTAGCTCTCATGATATTGTCCAAGTGGAGGGTGTGCTGTCGGGAACTCTGGCGTATGTTTTGGGACAAGTTGCAGGAGGAAAGCAAACCTTGAGTGCTGCTGTCAAGCAAGCCAAGGAGTTGGGATACACAGAGCCAGATCCTCGTGATGATCTTAATGGAATGGATGTTGCCCGCAAGGCTGTCATTCTGGGTCGATTGGCTGGCCTCAAGGGAGTCGAGTTGGCGGATATGGAGATTGAGTCCTTGGTCCCTGAAGCCCTCCGAGGGTGCAGTGTGGAAGAGTTCATGGAAAAGTTGAGTGAATACGATGCCGCCATGACGGAGCGTGTCGCTGCTGTCGAAGCCAAGGGTGGACGCTTGCATTATGCCGCCAAGGTCGATGTCAATGCCGGAAAGGTTGGAGTTGGTCTCTTGTCGTGTGAGGCTGCCCACCCTTTCAACAACGCCGGACCCGATAACTTGGTTGCCATCACTACTAACTACTACACACGTCCCCTTGTTGTCCAAGGAGCTGGTGCTGGAGGAGATGTCACTGCCACTGGAGTCTTGGCCGATATTCTCCAATGCTCTAATTAAGACCTAGTCAGAAACCTGCCGGTAGATTCTATTATAGCATGCCAGTATTTGTTGTCCATTTTACCTCGTCACCGCCGTCGCCATTTTCACTACCGGTACATCACTACCTACTACTAGTACATTAGTACAAACTGAAAGTATAGTTTCTTCCGCAATCATAAGGCCGCCAAAGGGGCTGAAGTTGTTCAAGCCGCCGCTTGAGTCTACCATACGTAGTACTAGTAGAAAAAAGGTAGCTCCAGGGGAACCAAAGCAAGTACTACCGTAACAACGATACCGTTACCTAGTACTACAAGCAAGTACGAAGTATAATAGTGTTGTCGTAACTTTGTCATGATGAAACTTGCACCTATACTACCGGTACACCAGAGACAGTATCTCCTTTTTTATTACGGCCGAAAAGGCAAGGAACGGAGGCCCTCATCGTCTATTGGTACAATGACTCCAGATTCTACCTAGAGTCGTGTAGTAGCACTTCGAGTTTCTCGGGAAAACCTGCACTCACCAAATCTATGCCACTTGGCGAACTATACACCAGTTACGTTTTTCTGTGGTAGAATCGACCTTTTCATCGACTTCTCGTCGATCGGATGGAAGTATCATGGGCACTGAAACAATATTGCCCAGATGCTAGAGATTCACTTATATCAGGGGACTATCTAGCGGTAGATTCCTGTGGAATTGGCACGTCATTTAAAGTAAACGGAATTCCATAGACTTCTCGTCTGCACGGTATAGGAAAAGTAGCACTCAAACATGGTTTGTGGGGAGGATGTTGCGTATTGGGAGTCGCCGTGTCGCCGTGGTTGAAGTCCACTCAAGAAGTCAAAGTGACTTCCAAAACAACGGCGGCCACGTATCGGGCAGGTGGTGTGAGAAATTCATCGACCAGAACGCGGCATCATCATTGTTCAACAACAAGACAGGTTCAAAGGTCCCACTTGGATACCATCATGATCTATCAACCATTTGCGTTACAGAGATGGCCGTTGGTCTTTCTCGCAATATTCTTCAGCCTCAATGACGGGAGTCTGGTGAGGTGTTCGGCGGAGACAGCTCCTTCAGAGGTTTACATTAGTGGGGCAGTCCTGCACGCCCCTCCATTTGCTACCGTCGACTACAATGAGAATGGAACTGCTGTGTATGGTGGGTTCCAGGCTGATCTCATTGAAAGACTCAAAATATTTGCTGAGCAAGATGGCGTAGCACTTTCTGTCGACTTGAGCCCAGCTCCGGCGCAATACGGCGATGCATTCGACCTCATTGCAAATGACTGCAACACAACTGAAAATCCCAACACAATCGATGATTGTGCTCTTTACGATATCATGTTTGCCAACTTTTATGCGACTCCACAGAGATCGATGCGATCGGAACTATCTCCCGCCTGGCTACGATCTACAATCTCCACCATCAAATACCTGGACAAGCTGGTGCTGCAAGACGTCACCACCATGAAGCAAGCCACAGAAGCACAAACACCAGTGTGCCTCAAGGATGGAACATACTATGCTGGAGTTGTCAAGGGCTTGTTCCCAGACGTGGAGTACGTGTTTTGCAACGACCAAGACGACTGTTTGAATCGCTTGAAAGATGAACAGTGTGCGCTCTACGCCAGCGATGAACTTCAACTTCGATACCGGGCTGCACATGACATCAGTTTGCAAGTAACCCGTGAGAGTTTCAATACACAATACATCGTGTGGGCTTTCCGGGACAACTTTGAACATGCGCGTTGGGTCAAGAAGTGGATGTACGATGCCATTGCCAACGCAACCATGGACGAGCTCTATCACATGTACTTTCAAAAGGAACTCTGCCCTGTTGGAACTGCAGGGGAATCGTGTGAACTGCCATGCGATCCAGACCATGGAGAGGCCGATTCACGGGGACTGTGTGTTTGTACGTCGCTCAAGTGGACAGGTAGTGACTGTTCCATCGAGGTTCTCGAGAACAAAAACCTGATCGATGACTCAGTAAAGAGGCTTTCGTACAGTTTGGTGGGCACGAATGCTCTGGTTATCTTGCTGTTTGCAATCTGGCTCTTATGGAATCGAAAGGCGTCGGCTGTGAAACTGAGCCAGCCGTTGTTTCTTTCTCTTATCCTAGTTGGATGTATGATCAGTACAAGTACCATCTTGGCAATGTCACGGGAGACTGAGGGCTATGACCAAGTCCCGGCATGTGCTGCCATTCCATGGCTCTATTCAGTCGGTTTCTGTATCACTTTTGGGACGTTGTTTGCGAAGATTCGTCGCATCTACCTAATTTTCCGTTCTGCCGCCGACATGCGCCGACACAATATCTCTGTTACGGAAACATTTGCAGTGATTGGTGTAGTACTCGCCCTTGATGTCATCGTGTTGTCAGTTTGGACTGCCACCGATCCTCTCAAGTGGGAACGAGTTGTTACGCGTGCCGATGCGTACGATGAGCCTCTTGAATCAGAAGGTCATTGTACTTGTGATCATTGGGAAACGTGGATTGGCGCTATCGCCTCAATTCACCTGTGTTTGTTGGGATTTGCTTGCTATCTTTGCTACGTTTCACGGGACATCCCAACAAGGTTCTCGGAAGGCAAATATGTCTCTATTGCAATGTTCTCCAACTTGCAAATATTTGTTGTTGGGGTTCCCATGCTGATCATCTTGGGCTCTGATTCAGATTCCAGTTTCTTTGTCCGAACGTTGATGGTATGGATCAATGACTTTGTGGTAGTCATCCTGATCTTCGGCAACCTGATGTTCCAGGTGCATTTCTGCGAGGAAGGCAAGGAGAACTCAATCGTCGGAAGCGCAATCAGAACTTTTTCAGTCAAACAAAAAGAACGAAACAGCATAGCGAATAGGTCGAGCAGTTTCCAATTTGACCAGAATGATGATGGGGCACGTGGGGTTATTGAAAACAGGGATAGAGCGGGAAGCAGTAGCTTCCGAGTGTCTATGGGTCATTTGCCACAAATCGAGTCTTCTCGATCCAAATCCCAAGCGGCTGGCGACATTTCAGAATGCAGTTCGACCCAATCTCCGTCCGAGAAACAAAGGTCTACATGAGTTTGAAACCGTAGCAACCGGCGAATCCATCGATGACGCATGTTGATGCGAAAAGCAAGGCCTATGAAAAGATTTTTTTGCACAGTTAGAAACGCAAAGTGGCAAAGTTTTAGAGAAGATATATTTGTGTTCTACGCCACTGTGCTTTAGGCATTAGGGTTTACTTGTAGCCACTTCTCAAGTGCGCGAACCTGTTTGATGAATTCTTCGTCATTTGGAGCTGTGCTCTTGATGTGCCCAACAGGCAACATTGTCGCCAGGAAATGACCCACCATCACGTAAGTCTCCATCTTGCCAGAGATCGTCTTCGAGTTGTCACCAGGAGACAACGAATCCTCCGTGATACTTTTCTGAGTCGCAATGCCATGCTTCTTGCACAATTGCGAGATTGCAGAATTATCAGTGACAACAACAACTTGTCCCTTAGCGTTTGTGGCAAAGAACGGCATCAATGACGGGGCCAAATCATCAAATGTCGTATTGCATTCTAGGTAAGTCTTTGTCTGCAATGGTGGACGCTGAAGTCCCCACATGGCCGTACGTGAAGTGCCAAATCCACGCTTTGGATTCTCGCGAGTGGCATCCTCCAGATATTCGAAAAGAGTGACAGTGTATCCCCTCACCTGTTCGTCAGCAATATCTTTGACAAAAGAACCAACACTTCCTGACAAAACCTTTGATGCTTGATCCTTGAGGTAGTCTGCAGTGTACGAACTGTCGTACCCAGGTGTCGAGCTGGGAACAACGACAGGGAATTTGGTGTACTTGGTCAAGTCTCGGCGTGGAGGAAACTCTCCGAAAACCTCTCCTTCCTGCGGGCGTGCCTGGCAAGTCATTGCAGGTGACTCTGGTGTTCCAATGGTATTGACTACAAGCCCAGTGCTGGACCACAACGCAAAACCAATCTCCATGGACTGTTCTTTGGTCTTGCCATTAACAGCCATGGAAATTGGCTGATTGGTGTTGAGCCAGTTGGCGATCTCAGTCAGATGATCTTCAGTGTTGACTTTCGAAACATCTACAACCACCTTTCGCCAATGTTCTTCAATACCATTTGGTGGAAGTTGCTCCGACACACGATATGAAGCATCTACAGAGTCATGGCGTTGATATCCATTACCACTTGGCCCTGGAGGGGACCCCTTGTGATGGGCAAAAATGCTATCAAACCCGGAGCACTTCAGAGACTCTGCAGCACTGGGAGTCGATTGGCATTTGCCAATCATTTCCAAGACTTGATCTTTCGTGACAGAAGGTGGTACAATTGCATGGCGGAGGGCAGTGCATTGCCCAGACGACTCAATCGTGGCGCTCATGCGAATGGCATCTTGGATTGCCTCCGTCCAATCCATGGCAATCAAAGTGTTGGGACCCCCGGTGGAAGCAATTGTATTGGGGTACCCCGACTTGATATTTGCTGCCAACTCACGAGAACAGGTCGAGTAAAGGTTTCCCGTATGTTCCTGTAAACCTTGTGTGATGTCCTTGATGTCTTCCAAGGGACAGGACAGATAGGTTACCATACCAGGGTCGATTCCCTCCTGGATCGCCAAGTCCATGAGGAGCTTTGTCCACCGGTAAGAATGCTGGACTGTGTTACTACGACCAAGCACAACGCAGGGAATCCCTACTTCCAAACTGCGAAGTGTTTTGCGAAAGAGGTCCAAAAAGTTGGAAAAGTTGCTGACACAAGAAATGTAAATAGGTTTGCGATTCACCGCAATCCTACCAGCCTGCTCTTCACGCAACAAAATATCGTTCAAATTTCGCTCAACGTGATTGGCCATGATAGATTCCTCAATTTCGGTGACACCATCTTGCTTCTCAAAATCGATGCATTGGTTGCCAACCAAGAATCCAGCATATTCATTGAGAAAGGCTTGTTCGACTTTGCGAATGGCCTCACGATAGTCCTTGGAGGGCGACTGAAAGGTTTGAATGTGTTCCTTCAAAGCTGATATTTGATCAGAAGTAGCATATACTTGCTTTCCATTGACAACTCCCAGAGCATTGACGGTGTCAACGACGTGACCGCCTCCAAGACTTTGCCCCTTGAGCAATGATACAATCTAAGAAAAACGTCGTGTTAGGTTGGACATCACAACATGAAAGTCCCAAACTTCCATCACACCTACCGGATCGGTGTACCAAGATTGGGCATCGAAGTTGTCAATATAGTCAATGGCACTTTTACGAATTTTGGGAACATCAGGGACAGGGAGATTCTGGAAGCAACTTGCGTACTCGGAGGATGCAAAATGGAACGACATGACTTGCTGAGATTTCAAAGCTGTCTTGGAGATATTCGAAGAGATAGGACAAGGGCGAATGAAAGCTTTGGAGAGGAAGGAACGAGATGTCAATCGTACTAACATGCTGAGGGTGGAAACCTCGAGAGTGTCAGAAGAGTATGACAGGAGTTGATTTTTGGTGGAGTGGTGCAAGGGAACGAATCGATCGTGTCATGAGAATGCCTTCTAGGTAGATTCCTGGAGTATAATGCGCCCGTTCTGGAAGCAGTAGTCGCAGATGGTTTCCGGAAGTAAATAATAATATGTCTCGCAGACTGTCACACTGCCACGTCGTGAACCAATCGCCATCCAACAACGCCACAACTCAGAGGTTGCACGTTTGCACCATCGTACTTTGCCATCGATCTCATACTTCTATTGTCACACAACTACTTCTACTTTCACCATGACATCCACTACTGACAACAGCGACACACTCCAAGAGTACAAGGTACATTGCCATTGTCGCCGTGTTCGTGGAAAATTTCTTGCTGCCAAGGAAACAATCATCGCTTGGAAATGCAATTGCTCCGACTGCAAAATGCGAGGCAACATTCATGTCATTATTCCTGAAGATAACTTTCAATTGGATATGAAGGAGGAGACTTTGGAAGAGGCAACGACCATGTACTTGTGGGGCACTCAGACCGCCAAACGGCCTTTCTGTAAAACGTGTGGCATTTTGCCTTGGTATCGCCCACGTTCCAACCCCGACGGATACGGTATCACCTTGCACTGCATCGATATGGATTCCGTGAGCGTCAAACCTGAAGTGGAATTTAGGGAATTTGACGGTCAAAACTGGGAAGATTTCCTTGAACAATCGGGCATTGGAGCTTTGTCCAAGAAGTAAGTAGTTAAAAGAAGAGCAAAGTAAACCTACAAGACGATCTACAAACACGCCAAGAGCCGTTGACCGCGCCTATTACAGAGTAGTTCTATGCTGTTGTCTAATTGCTCCATTCGACTCATCCAGGAGATACCCATTCAAGCATGACTATCTTGCTATAGGGTCAAGAAAGCACGGGCAGTGACACGGAAGGCTGTCAACTTTTGAGTGAATTTGTCCCGGTTGGCACTGTCCAGACTGCGGCTCACGTCTGCCAACAACTTGTTGAGTGTTTCGTTCAATTTGACTTGGTTCTCGGGAGATTGAGTACTGAGGAGATGGTCTTGGTACGCCCTGAAACTTGACTCACTGGCCAGCATCAGACTCAACATAGGACGAGTGATAGCCCAATGATTTTGCGGAGGACCGAACAACAAGAGGTTGAATAGCGTCGCTGTGAGGCTCGAGAACAAATTGGGATGAGCAGCCAAGTGCTGTTTGTGTAGAATATCAGGTGAGACATAAAAAAGCACAATAACACAAAGCAGCAAAACTTGGGTCCAACACATACCTTGTTGAGATGGCGCATCCCAACCTTGTCTTTCCCTTGATTGTTGAAGTAGTATGTCGTCAAATGATCCACCGAGTTCGCACAGAAACTGCTAATCGTTGCATCGCTGGACTGCAGTCCATCGTGCACTGTAGTCATGATTTGCATGAAAATGTTGGTATCCAATTGGAACACAGTCTCTCGGTGACTGCGGAATAGGATTTCCACAAAGCTGTAGTATGCCTTGCTGAGCTTGGGATACGCATTCACATCATCAATAGGAACAGAGAGAACCATTTGAAGAGATACCTCCAAGGCATTTTCAAGTGCCTTGTCGTTGTACAACTCAAAGACTCCGAAACAAACATAGTTTCCACCCAAAGCAGAGTTGAGCACATGCAGCGACAACGCAAGTCCCTTGTATCGTTTCTTGTAAATTTCTGGATCTCCAGGAGAAGGTTGCGGTGTGGCCAGGAGTCGGCGACCAAAAGCACAAACAACTTCACTGGTGTAACGGAACAGAAGGATACCGTTAGGACTGCTCTGGTCGAAATTGACTCGGTTGGCCTTGTTGTGGCAGAATTCTTGCAAGAATCGCAACAAACTAATGATTACATCCGTTTGATCATACCACACATCGGCGACCTTGGCAAACAATGGAAAGTGGGTGGGATGAAGAACTTCAAACAATTGCCCAAACGTCTTCCTATTGTGCAAACTGGAAGTCACACCACGCAAATCCCGAAAGACACCAATCAATGGTCGACGACAATTCTCATTTCGGAGGTCCTGCGGAGACAACGAGCTCAGTTTCCCCAAAGTAGTTATCATTGGCTCCAAGAACTGCTCAAAGGTTAATCCCAGTTTCTCTTCACCATTAGGTGACAACAAAAGCCGAGTTAGTGTTGCATGGAACGTCGTACGGTATCGTGTATTTGCTGCCAAAGCCAAAAAGGGGAAGTGATCTTCGGTGTGTCTCATCGCAAGGAACCGGACAGTATCCAACGTCAGCAATAGCTTCGAACTGCTGTACCCCCCAGCCATATCGTGGAAAAGCTCCAAAGTGCTTTTTACGATTTCTTGTTCTTCCGGCCAGAACTTCAAGTTGTTTCCCATTTTGGTGACAATAATGTTGGCAACGACCGTATGGTCTCCCATACCCAAATGCTCAAACATCCTCTGGTAGATCTTCTGGCGTGTGGAAGGAGCGTTGTCTAGCTTCGCAACAATCATGCCGACAGAAAGACTGTCCCCAGAATTCGAATTGGAGCCACCAGACATTTGGTCCCACATGAACATGTAGACCCGGCGGAAATTTTGGAAGTAATACAGCAACGCCATTTCCAGTTGCGGATCTGCCCGACCAACTCCATTGGAGGAAGTCAATCGATAGTCGAGATACTGCGACAGTTGAAGCGCCCGTCGACTCAAACTAGCATCAATTGTTTCTTCACCTTCACCCATGTGGGCCGACGACCAGGAATGTCCCCCCACAATGGCGCCCACCATGTAAGTCAACCAGGTCAATTGGCCTTCCATGATGGCCATTTGTTCTTGAATATCCGATGGAGCCGAGCTTGTTGGATTGGATCCCATTCTTCCTATCATTTCTTGGTACCGAGCCAATAGCGGATCAAACTTGTTGAGAATCATTTGTGCCACGGAGCTGTATTGGAATCGACAAATAACAGGAAGTCGATCCATTTGCTCCTTCAAGGAACCGTCATCGTCAAGGGGGTTTTCGAGTGCTCCATCACTCCGCAAGACAGCTTCCACGGAACCCAACATACTCTCAATGTAGGTTTCGAGGACCGTCAATACTTGCTTTTCCAAATGTTGCACATGCCCCTGGGCTCCGGTGTCGGGTCGGACGTATGGGACGGCAGCTACCAAACGTCCCCAGAGCGACAACAGGTAATGAATGGAGTTGGTGCTGTACTGCCAGTTTCGAATGGATTGGACGGTAAAGGAGGCTGCGAGTTCTAGCCATTCCATGTACCCCTCTGCTTTGACGAGCTCACTGAGTTGGTAGTTGGCCTTGAGGCGACCTAACAAACGACAGAATTGATGGTAATTATCTTGGTGTTGCAGTCCCGTTTGCTTGGAAAGCATTTCTCGGATTCCATTAATGAGACGACCCAAAAAGGCTGCTCTGTCTTTTTCAGTCGGAAAGAGGGATCGGCGGACAGAAACTAGGAGAATGATGGCTTCCATGGCAGTGGAGGAACGCGGAGGCTCCGTGTTGGCATAAAAGTCAAAGAGAAGCTCGGTAGTGGCGGGGTCTTGAAGCAGGGGACGCCAAGACGTGGGAGCTTGAATCGTGCCGACGTCTTCGGTGGACTCGTCAGGGTTGGTCCCAATAAAGTCAAAGGTTAGACAGCGGACTGTCAAGGAAAGGGCTAGTTCCCCAATAGAGGCCTCCTGTTCGGGCTTGGCAGCTGATGCAGAACGACAAGCATGAACAAGATTAGATTGGACAATGTGCAAATCAAGAGGGATAAACCCAAGGAACAACACGAGAGACTTACTGATGGATCGGGTGTGCAATTGCTTTAGGGTAGTCAAACCCAACTGGAAGACC
The DNA here is from genome assembly GCA_013372465.1 of Nitzschia sp. Nitz4. Taxonomy (NCBI): domain Eukaryota; phylum Bacillariophyta; class Bacillariophyceae; order Bacillariales; family Bacillariaceae; genus Nitzschia; species Nitzschia sp. Nitz4. The sequence goes on along the minus strand of WXVQ01000078.1, from coordinate 26,755 downwards.
TTGAGAAGACAAAAATCCCTGAAACTAACCGAGGTCTTTCGATGCTGCGTAAGCGTCCTTCCCGACGTGGGGATGTTGAGCTCATCGACGAGTTGATTGAGAATCTTGAGACCCAATATGCAGTGATCAATGGAAGCCTGGAGAAACTTGGTAACATCCTCGGCCAACTCTCGGTGTACGGCATCATCAAACCATCCCAACTTGGTAATTCTACAGACAAGCTTGATGAGAGCGGTGGTGACAAAGTCTTGCAGCTGCGGCCCCTTGTTGGCGAGGTAGCCGAGGACGTAGTTCCGAATATCAATCCGTTGAGGCACGGTAAAACTGTTCCAATGAGTGGAGATGAGTTCCGTTAGAGAGTTGGTGGCGACCAACCTGGCGTACTGCGAATTGGACTTGTCAAGGATGTACTGGCACTGTGGAATGTACTCGGCGCTACTCTGCAGACTGAGCAAGCGTTGTTGCGCTTCATTACGATTTATTGTTTCTCCGTTGCTTTGGGTGGGAACTCCAGTGTACAGAGTTTCACAGAGAGCTTCCACTTGAGCGAGTTGACCCGCGTCCATGGTGAATAACGACTAAAGAGTAGTAAGTTGGTTGGTTGGTTGGTTCGCTGGTTGATTGAGTGCACGAAGTGTGGAGAAAGGACAAGAATCGCAACAAACGTGAGCCTCGTCCGAGTAGCAGATTCCTAGGATCCAAAATGCAAGGCTGCACAAGAAGCCTTCAAGACGACAAACAGACAAACGACAATCAACAACGAAACAGCGTTGCTGTTGTTGTCAGCGACACGAATGAATGGTTGGATGGATTGGAGGATCGGCAGGAAAGTTTAGCACAAACACACACGAATGCAACTCCCTTCAAGACGTCGTTGTTGTGGTGGTGGGCCGTGGACTTTCGGAGCGAGCATCCAATAATGGAGAGACACACAGTCGTCGTCGGTGCCAGGTTTTTCGTACTCTCTCTAGTAGTGCCGTGTACGCTACGTGCAAACAAGTACTGTGCCAACGGGCTTCCAAAGGAATCCTTCCAAAACGGGTGGGCGGTCAGGCGTGATCAACTTCCGATCATCATCATCATCATCATCACGCACAAGCACCCAGTAAACTACTCCAGACAAAAATGGGGGAAGCTTCTCATTATGGGGATCCATTTTGGTTCATGTCCCCCATCACACCTCACCATGCTAGAGAAGGCTGCTAAAAGGAAAAGGCTACAAACTACCGGTACAAGTATACTGCAGGCATAGTTCTGCAATATCAGCTGTATGGTATTTTCATTTTAATCCTACTCGTCTTCTAATGTCCTTCTCCAAACACTTTGGTGAGGGCGTCGCTGACCGAGCTAGAAATGGCATCAATGTCTTCTTCGGTCGCAATCAAGGCAGGAGCAAACAACAAGACGTTGTTGCGTCCTGGAACGTTGCGGTTGGACGATCCAATAATGACACCCAACCGAGCACACTCTGCCACGACGGCGCCGACATCACTCTCGTCGACGGGTTCCTTGGTGGTGCGGTCCTTGACCAATTCAATGCCTTGGAAAAGTCCCTTACCACGGACATCTCCAATGACTGGGTGTTTGAATTGGAGACGTTGAAAGTTGGAGTGGAGTCGGTGACCCATGATACTGGCATTTTCCAACAAGCCCTCCTCTTCAATAATGGCCATGTTCTCCAAGGCTGCGGCGGGACCAGCAGTGCAACCACCAAAGGTGGAAATGTCTCGGAAATAATCATATTTGTCTCCAGGATTGGCCTTGAAGCGATCAAAGACGTCCTCTGTCGTGACCATGCAAGCAATGGCAGCGTATCCCGAAGCGACACCCTTGGCCATAGTCACAAAGTCGGGCTCAATGCCGTAGTGTTGGTATCCAAACCAATGGTCACCGGTGCGGCCAATTCCACAAACCACTTCATCAACATGAAGGAGCACATCATATTGCTTGCAAATTTCTTGGACGCGCTCCCAATATCCCTCTGGCGGAGGAATGACACCTCCTCCAGCAGTAACGGTTTCCAAACACAACAAACCGACGGTTTCGGGTCCTTCCTTCAGAATGACGTCTTCAATGAGATTGGCGGCGGCAATGCCAAACTCACGGCCCGACAAATGTCCCAATCCCAATTCTTCCTTGCGGTACTCCATACAATGAGGGACCCGAACAAATCCAGGAGTAAAGGGCCCATATTGGAGGTTCCTTTCGTCTTGTCCTCCAGCCGACATGGTTCCAATCGAAGACCCATGATAATCGCGCTCACGATACAGAATCTTGTACTTTTGCAATGGACTGCCTTCTGGGGTCTGCTTGTGCGCCAATTGTCGAACCAACTTGAAGACTTTTTCATTGGCTTCCGAACCCGAGTTGCAGTAATACACACGGGACAAGCCAGGCATTTTCTCAATAAGCTTTTGAGCAAACAAAGCTCCAGGGACAGAACCGGCGGCACCAGCAAAGTAGCACATGTCAGTAATATGTTTGTGTACAGCGTCAGAGATACGTTCGCGGCCGTAGCCTACATTGACGGTCCAGACAGCGCCCGAGACAGCGTCGATGAACTCGTTGCCAGCGGCATCCCAAATCTTGATTCCTTTTCCCTTGACAATGACGCGGGGATTTCCAGTTTCCAAAGGCTTGTGTTGCAACAAGTGATGCCAAACATGTGCTCGATCGGCATCAATGGATTCCGAATAATCCTGGAAAGGATTCTGGGTGCTTGTGAAGGTTCGAAGAGAGGCTTGCTGGAGCCTTCGACGAGCCAACGCCTGAGAGAAACCAACAACGGAATGCTTCATCATGACGGCGGTGTTGGCAATTCAGAACCCAAAAGTATGCGTGCTCGGTTACTCGAGGATCGTATGCGAAGGGTCAGGGACAAGTTCCAACGCAGTGCAAAGAAGAATATGTAAGCGTTTTACTTTTTCGAAACCCTGTCGACTGTCGTTGTCGTCGCGCAGTCTGTCTGTCATTGAAAGATCCAGTGACGTCACACTTGAGTCGTGTACAGGAATGCGGAATCCCAACTACTTGCACTTTCCTAGAATCGAATGTGTCAAGAACCACAACCAAAACAAACACAACTTGTTGCTATCTATCGTGGCTATCGTGGGACGCTGCCATAGGAGGGGAGCGAAAGGAACTTGACCGCAATACTTGTACGCAACAACAACTGCAACAACATCGAAAGCACTCAGATGGAACCCGAGGCTTCGCTTGACACGAATGGTGCGACAATTCCCCCCTCACAACCTAATGACAAAAACAGCACTTTGTATTACTATCAAAATCCGCACACAGGAGATGTTTCCAATACTCCCTTGTCCTTGGCGCAACTTGTCAAATTGCTCGTTCCTGTGCGAGAGGGTATGAACCCCATTCTGTCTCCCCAGACGCAATGTCTACCACTCCAGTTACAACGACAACCAGGGGAAGCTTTGACGAATGCGATGAGTGGGACGCCATCCTCAGTCCCCCCAAGCCATGCGCAACCACAACATGCATTTGGTACATGGACGCCGGTATCTTCGATAGATGTTCTCCGCGAGGCTGCTTGTCAACAATGGTATGTTACGGGACATGCCGAAAAGGGACAAACCAAGGGTCCGTTGACGTGTCGGGGGTTGTTGGAGGTTGTGACGGCGGCTGGAGCAAGTACCGGTGGATCGTCGCCACCACTCTTGGTATATGCTCCCAATATGACTCCAGAATGGACTTCATTGGAAAAGTTGGAGCATTTGCAGTCTGTGTTGGATGCATTAAAACCTGCTGCTGCACGACAAATTGATTCCTTCGGAGGAGAACATGACACAGCCACCAGTGGCACAGGACAAGGAACAAAGATAACGAACACCGATGTTACCACAACATCACAGTCCCAGAAGGAAACAACAGCAGCCTCCGAGGATGATATTCAAGCGCAACTGGAAGCTTTCTTGACTTCGAACACAGAAAATGACAACAATATGGACAATGGTGGTAGCAGCCATCCGGGGGATGATGACGATGATCATTCCTTTGAGAGCGATGGTGGGACGAGGTATGTCAAGGATCCCATGTCAGATCGCTGGATTCATGAAGCTTTGGCTCCTTCTGCAACTGCTCCTGTTTCCACTGCACCATCTACAAAAGCAATCTCGGGTACACATGTCAAGACAAACGCATCGTTAGCAGCCAACAGCAAGCCCAAAAAGAAGAAGGCACAGTTTGCGAAACGAAATGCTCGACAATGGGTATATGTGACAGGACTTCCTACCAAGGGTCCGCCTGTGACCGTTCAAGATTTACACAAAATGTTTGGTAAGGCAGGGCTCTTGGATTTGGATCCAAAAACGTTGCAACCCAAAATCAAACTCTATCAACATGCAGACGGTACACTCAAAGGAGATGCCAGTATATGCTACGCTCGTCCAGAGTCCGTCGATTTGGCTATCCAAATATTAGATGAATCGTTGTGGGATCAGCATCACACGATACGAGTGGAACGGGCCAAATTTGAAGCCAAACCGGCAGATGCAGCCACCTCAGCTGATCTCTCCAACAAGCGGAAGCGCAATGTGTCGCAAGCACAACGAAAGGTAGCTCGTTTGGCACTTCGGCAAGCACAAGATGAAGGATTTGGGGAACGCCTAGCTGGAGGATTGAAAGGACTGCGCATTGTTGTTGTAAAACACATGTTGGATGGGGTCGAAGAAGCCAAGTGGGAAGAGGCGATTCAAGGATACTGTGATGAGTTGGGTGCAGCGGTAGAGAAAATCACATGTATCTCCAAGACGAAAGTTGTCATTGTGAAGTTCGTGGAACCTACAGCTGCATCGGATGCGGTCGAGGCATGGAACGGGAAGATGAATGAGGTTGCAAACGTATCGATGAAGGCTTTGTATTGGGATGGTGTGACAGACTACACGGACTCAGCTAATGTCAATCCAGAAGAAGAAGAGAAAAGGCACGATGACTTTGGAAAGTGGCTGGATGAACAAGGGGAGGATCAGCTTCCGCCAGAACTTAGACTCCAGGTAGCCAAAGAGGATTAATGATTTCCAGCGTTCTCTTCTATTTTCTAAACATTGAGCGGCTTGATTGTAAACTTCTCAGTGCAAGGGAAAATGTCTAGGTAGTGGGGTGGGGGAGACTTCTATATCTTTCTTTGGGGCGACTCCTAGACGACTCACCCGACTCAAACCGTTTTCGTAGACAAGAATGCGCCTCGAGAGTTTCGCGGGACTCTCGGCTCCAAACAGGAGTCACATCGCCGATAAACGAGTAAAGTGCGACATGTGTGACAAGCTAATTAATGCTTCCCACCAAAGTTCGGCAATACAGCAAGATTCGATATCAGCTCGACATGATATTGCTCACATTCTCGGTTCAAAACATCCCAACACCCTGTCGGCACCCCTTTTCGCTCGCACAATTCTACGCTGACCTTCAACTTCTAGCACAAAGTTTGTGATACCTGTGGGATAACATGGCAGAAAACACAGAGACAGGAGCATCTGCTTCTCAAGGAAGCAAATCAATGCCATTCGATGAATCCAATTCCTATACATCAAACGCGTCTGTGGTGTCAGGGGATGGTGAGCTGGATATCAGAAACATGTTTGCTGAGCGAAGCCTTCCTCCTTCTACGGTTGAAAGTGCGGGGCGAGATGAACCCCGGTCGCTAAAGAATCAACTCGAGATCGAAACAATGCAGCGACCTCCCGGTTACTGGCGACGTGGTTCTGAAAGTAGCTTGAAAGACAAGACATTGCTGGTTCCAATGGAACTTGAATTTGATGATTTGTCGAGCATTCACACGTTTGGATATATGCAAGAAATGAAAGCCTCTGGAACTGTCTCCAATACTTTGGGGGATGTTGAACATGGAAAGAGTGAAGGTGCCATTCCTGAAACTGTGGACAAGGCGGCCACAACAAAAGCACCCAAGAAAGAACAACGGAAAGGAGGTTGTCCTATGTGGCTGGTTGAAGCTCCACGATGGCTCAAGTTTTTGCTAGGGTTTGCTATCTCTCTCCTTGTGGGAGCCATTGCTCTGGTCGGTGTCGGAACAACTCTCGCCTTGGACAAGAGTTCAAGCAGTGGGCAAGTCAATGCTCCGTTTGCATTCCCAACACAAAGTCCAACAGTGTCAACATTGGCACCAGTTACAGTAACAGAAGCACCTACATCCGTGTCAGTGCCTCACGACAATACTGTGGCTACAGCGAATCCAACTTCGTCCCCAACTTCGCCCCCGACTGCTGCCAAAGCGGACCCCTCGACAGAAGCTCCAAAGTCACCAACTTCAAGTCCTACCGCACATGATGCAGGGTCCACTCCGGTTTCAACATCAACCCCTACGGTATCACCTACATCTTCTCCCACATCCAGACCTACCGGAACCCCCACCAGCTCTCCAACATCGACTCCCACGGAGACCCCCACCCCTTCGACGGTGTCCTTCTTTTTCACTGGAGGGCGATTCATCGGGGATTCCCTTACAACCTTACAGGAAAACCTGCCCTCTCTTCCCGAGGTTGACGGTGGAAACACAGCACTGATCCACCTCGGAGATTGGAATTCACCATACGCGACGGAGTGTTCGGAAGAGTCCTATCAGACAGCGGTTGACCTCTACAGCACATCAAGTGTTCCTGTGTACTTTGTTCCTGGTGACAACGAATACAATGGTAAGTGTTTCTCTTTGAATGCATCCTGGCTACTCTATAGTTCCTCAATTGTATGCTCGCTTGAATAGACTGCCCAAACCCCGAGGAAGCCTTCAGCTTCTGGGGGAAGTACATGGTCGACTTCGAGTCCACATATTGGCCCGAACCCCAAGCTTGGTCTGTGACGAGACAAGAACCGAATTACGCTGAGAATTTTGCGTTCGTCCACAAGAGGGTTTTGGCTGTTGGTATCAACTTGGTGGGAGGGGCTGTACATGACTCAAACGAATGGGAACAGAGGCAGAATGCCAATCTGGACTGGATCAACAACCAGTACTATGCCAACGTTAATGACATTGGCATGATGGTTGTTTTCGGTCACTCCGATCCAGGGGTAGCAGCCAACGCCAATTTCTTCACGCCTTTCTTCGAAAGAGTTCGAGATGATTATGGCGTGCCTGTCGTGTATGTCCATAGAAATGTTAACGGCGATGTGGCGGATCTTGCGACAGCCTATGACGGCATCGACAATCTCATGGTGGTGGTTGTTGAAGGATCCATCTGGCCACCACTGAGGCTGGATATGGATGCTACCAGCGGAGAAGTGGAAATAGATCAAAGCGGATGGTTTGATGAATACTCAACGAGGAAGATGGCCTAAATTGCTTCGGCAGCACCACCTTGAGCAACAACGATTTTATCATCTCCTCTGCTGTATCAAGTCTTAGTAGATGTACCGTACATAATAATCAGTCTTTCTTAACGATTACTTCAGTTTCATGAAACATCGCTGCAACGTGGATAGTTCCCTTCCATTCGACGCACTACTGAATACACACAATCAAACCTTAGAATCCATCATCAGGGATTCGCACCTGCAGTTGGCAAAGCAATTGGTGAGATTCTTGCACATTGTCGACAAAATGAAAACTGTTTGGACATCACAACGTACAATCATGCCATCCATATCTGGCCTCACTTGAATCTGGCATCCTAGTCTCGACCTGAGAACAGTGAAAACAGAAGCACAGTTTGAGAATTTAGGTCGGCAAGAAAACATCGCCGACCAGGTGAATCGCGAATACGTACGTTTCGGTCACTTCAAACGCCAAGTCCAACATGTCCTCTTCGTCTTCTTCCATTTCTGGCAGTGTGTCAAATATATCTTGTTCAAAGATCAGGTGGCAGGTGGAACAGGCCAATTCTCCGCCACAAGCTCCCTCCAACTCAATGTCGTTCTCATGGGCTAAATCAAGTAAGTGTTGGCCAACTCTTGCAGAAACAACACGTTCCGTACCATCTGGTTCAATATATGTAACTTTAACTGTATCCTGTGATGCTCTCAGAGCTGGAGTTCTGTTAGGAAATGTAAATGGGCGAGGAGTCGCATCTCATTCCATCGGCGGTTGACTTACCAGTTGGTGAAAAAGCTCGCGAAGGAGTGTGGCGCCACATAGCCTGATTTGCAGCTACTACCTTGGACTGTAGCAATCTAGCGCACTGTCGGAATCCAGGAAGAAACATTGCTCGAGGTACGTTGGCTTGTCCAGTTGGCTACTGTTGTTGTTGTAGTAGTGGCTTCAGATTTGGTAGCGGTCGAGGTGTGCATGATGTAAAGGCGCATCGACGACGGACAGACTTGAGACGTGCATAGACGTGCCCAATCCTCAGCGACACGGTTGCGACGCGAGTCTGCCCAGGGAGCCGTTACCTTCAATCCGATAACGACCACTGCCAATTCTCTCGGTTTGGAAGATTATCAAGAAGTCTTTCCGAATCAACAACAAGGTAGTCAAAACACAGGAAATCCATCAGGAATTGGAAGATCAAGCAAAATTGGAGATTGGATTCAAATGGTGGAACTGAATCGGGTATTATTTCCAGAAGTTATTCAAAAGCGATCGAGGGGTCACACGATGGCAAGATGTTCTTCACAAGTCCTCTGCATTGGAGGAGTAGATAGTTTGGCCAATCTAGGGGCGATCCATGCAGCAACAACAGGAAGAAGACCAAAACGTTCGAGAGAGGTACCAAAGCAAGGAAGAAAGACAGAATTCCAGGAATTGTCCGAGGTACCAAAGTCCATGGATACATTAGCATCCATCACCTATTGTCCTCCCAAGAAAACTTCCAAGTCCATTGACCAAAAGAAGTCAGTCGCGAAAAAGACGAGAAGATCAAAAAGAGACAGGGCTACAAAAAATGTAAAAAAGAGCAGCATTGACAAGAGTGTGCATCCCCATCGACGAGGGCTCCGTTCTACAGCTTCGAATCGCCCGCCTGACACGGCGATCACCTCAGGAATGGGGCTGGCATCCATGTTTGGGATTCAGGTTGTGCCCAGCAGAAAGATTGCAGTGGATCTCAAGGAATCTAAAAATGACACTGTTACTATGACAAGAAGTCCGTCGCCGATTGAGAAAGACTGCAGGCCCGAAATGGTGGAAGAGCTTTCAGTTGTAATTCCAAATTTCGTGTGTGACTCTCCACCTCGTCTGACGGAACCACCATTGGAGGAGTCAACAATCCAAGAAAGTAAACAGATGATGACTGAAGCAATGTCAACGGAAGGGGCATCTCCGATAAAGATACCGAAGACTATCATCATGAGAGAAGCCGTGACACAAACTGATTTCGACTGGGATGCTTCCAATGAACTTTCTATTCACGTTCCAGCTGCCCAAAGTCCTCACGTGGTTCCTCTGCAGGAACTCGACCAGCTCTCTCCTGTTGAAAAATTAAATACGGAAGAACCCGTCGAGAACATGGGATTAGAAAGAAGTACCAAGAAGGAAAAGGGAAAGTCAGGAGGATCCAGACGACAATCTAGACGTCATCAAGATCAAACAACAATGACTCCGACAAATGCATGCACGGATACCTCAATCCATGAAGACTTAGCTCCGAAAGAAACTACAACAAAGTCCGAGTGCCAGGACAGGATTACGCGTCGTTCCAAGAGACTGAGTACACAGGAAGCAAATAGAGAGAGCCCAAAAACAATGAATAGCTCCAGTATGGAAGAATTACCCGCGAGCAACGATGTATCTGCTGTCAAAAGCGCTACAAGATCAAACGGTGGAAAGAGAGGGAAAAAGAGAAAATCCGGTGTTATTCCGAAGGACAAAAGCATGCCTAGTAGAGATACATCATCGAAGCAACTTCGGCGTTCACGAAGGACAACTGCGCCCCCCGAAAGACTGGGAATTGACGACAATGAAATGGAAACCCAGCCCTTGAAGATTGTTGAGAAGTCTCATAGTGCCAAGAAGGAACCCAGCACTACATTCTCTAACCTTTCTGGGCATGACGAATCTTGCATTCAACCTCGTCGCTCCCGAAGAACAGCTGCACCTCCGGAAAGACTTGGCGTTTACGATAATGAGGCCGAAAACCTTCCTACTGATACCGTTGAAGCGTCACGCAGCCCTAAGAAAGAGGCCAAAGCTACAGGCATTTCACCTCATATTGATGAAGATGGCTGGAATCAACGCGAATTAGCCCTCCTTCGTGATGCCCACCAAAGAGTGGAACCAACGTCGCAGTTATTCTGGGAACAAGTCTCTGCCGAGGTAGAATCAAAAAGTGCTTCAGAATGCAGGGAAAAATGGTTTTCACTGGCAAAGACTCCAATGCTACAATCGAAGAAAGGGAAGAGGGTTCTGTCTCCTAAAGGGGGAACCCCAATCGGGGCTGTCGATGATATATTCAATGCAACTCCAATGAAAGCTCTGTTTCAGTTGCCTGCAAAGAATAAGAATGATACTACAAAAGAGCGCGGCGGTCCTGCGTCGTTTCTTTTGAACATGGACTTTGGGAGTGCCATTAAAGTATCCAAACCACAGACAGATTGTTCTTCCGGAGGTCCAAGCCCTGCCAACAGAGGCTACAAGACGTACATCAACCGTGTCAAACGAGACATTAAAAAGTCAAACAAGCGCCCCAACAAGAATATCCCGCACATGAGAAAGCGGCAGATTACATTCTGGGACAGCGAAGGTGATGCCGCAATCAAAGGACAGCTGAGTCCTGGTGGCACTGTTCGTGTGTGTGTGGAGGCAGGTCTTCATGACGAGGATGGATGTTTTTCATCTGAAGAGGACGAATGCGGGACGATCGAAACAACGTTTTAGATTGTTTACGACCAAATTTGGGCTTCGTAATCGTCGAAGTCGTGAGTGCATGACAAAAAGGACAGTCTTCACTTCTCTCGCTAACGTAAGGTGGTTGCAGTTCCTGTTTTAGTCATGAACTAAAGGAATTGCTTTTCAACGGACCGACCGTGTTTTAGTTCACTGTGGTACTCGTAGTTGTAAATAGGCAATAAGCCGACACTTTAACGAAGACTGAACGAAGGCCATTGCGTCCTGTATATTAAACGTAAAATCTGTTGAGGTTAATAAACGAGGCTTCGCGTATTCAACACTTGCATTTGATTGGTGTTCCATAGAGAACATCAGAATTGTCGGGGATTTTCAGTCTAATCCTTCAACCGATCTCTTATCATTTTTTGGTTCTCACCAGATAAATCTGTGTCAACATCCGAACTGGACCTTATGGTGTTTTCAAAGTCGATGTGGCAGTGAAATGGAACGCGCTCACAGCGCGCCTACGGATCAATGTCATTATTGCCAAGCGAATCCTTCGTACGAATAGGTGAAATAGTGTTTAACCAACGACGCTTCTGGTCCCGGTGGGTCGCGCCGCTCCTAAGTTTACCGTGGTACAATAGCTTCGGTCCATAATCAAGCTTCTATTGCCTTGATAGCACGAACTAAGTCACAGTCATTGGGCCGAAGCAACAAGGATGTCGTTGCTCTTAAAAAACTCCGCTCCAGGGCAATTTCAAACGCCTGTCTCGCGGGCCTTTTTACGAGTAGAGTCCGAATAGGTGTACTACCACCCATGTAGGCACGCAGTACCGCAATGAAGACTTGTGGCGTAAATTCAGAACCTGCTGGACATGGAAAAGAGATGTAGTCCGATCAGAATGTGCTGCCCCGTCCCAAAACGCATGCAACAACCAATTCCTCACAATATAATCCGCTCATCAAAATCTGGATCCCCAACAAGGCATCTGAGTTTTCTAACCTTCCCTCACAATATGAGTCCAGACCCAAACACAATCGATACAGAAACATCTGGAATGGCATCACTTCTTGAATCAGAAGACGTCGCACCCAACAGCTCAATGGATTCTATGTACAAGTACAGAGATTTCAGTAACGTTGGCGATGAAGAATTCGACCAACCTTCTCCATCCCCAGCTTCGCCTCCGCCCCCAGGAGGTCGAGGTGTTGAGAGTTCAATCCGAGTCCAGAAGTTTCCTGTTAAACTTTACGCTATTTTGGCACAAAAAGAGTTTCATGATATCATCACATGGATGCCCCATGGCCGATCATGGAAAGTACTGAAGCCCAATTTGTTTGAGAGTTTGGTTATGCCTCTGTTTTTTGAATACAGCAACTACCACTCTTTCAATCGACTTGTCAATGCTTGGAGCTTTCGTCGCATTAGCACCGGACCTGACCGAGGTTCCTATTACCATGAGGTACGCAATACCGCGCTACTTGTCTCCTGTATATGCAGGTTTCCCAACCAACCTCACTCATGTGCTTTCAGTTGTTTCTCCGAGGCAAACCTCATTTGCAAAAGTTCATGCGCCGATTACCCAAGACGCATAAGAAGCTACCTATGAAGAAGGAGGATGAACCTGACTTTTATGCTTTGGACAAGGCACAACCCCTTCCTACCCTCGAGGAAGTACCGCTTCCACCGACTGCCATGATGCCAGCCATGAGACAGCAACAGGCCATTGGAGGTGCAAGCTCTGGTATGCTAACACCGGCCAATATGATGCCTCCTATGCCAGCAGGAGCTCCAAGCCTTGGCATGACAAACCTAAAGGACTTTGAACCAAGGGAGTCGCTGATCGGCATGATGGGTCAATCTAGAGGAACAGGAGGCCCATCTCTCGGAATGAACGGCATGGGCATGAATGGTATGGGTATGAATGGCATGGGTATGAATGGCATGGGTTCGATGGGCAACATGGGGTCAATGGGCTCGATGGGCCCAATGAATGGAATGGGATCCATGGGTGCTGCCATGAACGGCATGGGACCTATGAATGGAATGGGTGGACAGATGAACGGCATGATGAATGGAATCGGCGCCATGAATGGTCTACATGGATTGGCGGGTATGAATGCTATTAACTCGAGTATGGGGATGAATTCGCTCCGAGACTCGGGGGCCTTTGGGGCTTCGACGAATGGCATGGGGGGAGATTTGGACCTTCAGAGACTCCGTCAACTACAGCAAATGCGGATGATGGAGCAACAACTTCCTGGATCGTCAGGAGTGATGTCAATGAACAATGATGCGCTATCAGTAAACATGCGATTGAGCCGACAACCGTGTTGAACACAGGATGATCCAAGCCAATCTGATTACCGGTAGTAACACAGTCATACTATTGTAGAACAACTTCAGCTATTCATTTGCTACAGTAGTACATTGCACTCTGAACTAGACTACTTCTAGCGGTGCTGCTGGTAGCAACAAAGGACAAGTTCAAATTTGGTGCTCTCGAATGCTGTTTGTTCCCCTCTTCTCTCCATTCATCCATCCATTCATTCATCACGAAGATGTTGGTACAAGTTATTACAGTTAGTACGGCAGTTACACCCGCCAAACTACCGTACTACCGGTAGTACTACAGAGACCATCATAGAATCAATGTGTTTCGTTCTTTGGGCCTCTCGTTGCTGGCGACGCAGTGTCAATAGCCCTCAATGCGGAAGAAGCTCAATGTTCTTTATCGAAATAGTCCGAGACTTGGTCTCTTACAAGTAAATATCCCGACGAGCATATTCCAAGGTGGTGAGAGAGCCCGCGAATATCGCCTCGGACAACGAATCTTCCATACATTGGGCTTGTCTTCTTTCTACTGCAAGACGTTCTTGTTTAATAAGAACATGACTGTTTGTTGCTTGCAGCGCGGATATTTGAAAGAGAGTGCACGACGGCGCTCTCGGTACCAACGAACGGTACAGGTACAGTTACTACGACGGGGAGTAGTACGTAGCAGACTGAATCCGTGACACATGCGAGAATTCCTCCAGAGGTTCTCGTCGTAGGAGTACCTGAAACTGCCCCATTCTCCTCCTCCAACAAATAGCGGTGATAACGGTGAGCTGCTACAGCACAGAAACTCACCTACCGGTAGCTCGTCGGAGTCGCAAGATGAAGTCATTCTCTGAGAGATTGTTAGGTTTCATTTCAGCTTTGAGCTTGCTTTCTTCGATGGTTGAGGCGGCTGACGAGCAGATTTGGCTTCCGGGTGCAACAGGATCCGGTCCGTACGATGTTGCCAACGCATGGCTGACTGCTTTTTCTGCAGTGTACCGTGAAGCAAGAATTACCGCGACCGGTGTAGGTTCTGGGTCTGCACAAAAGGCGATGATCGGCGATATTGACTGTGAGGGCAATCCGGTGACTGACATATGTGCGCAAGACGAAATTGACAGAGCCTTGTGGGGAATGGGTGATGCACCCATTGCATCTAGTTTTTATGAGGACCATCCCCTGGAAGAATTTCAAATGTTCCCTGCGTGTGCCGGAGCCGTTGCCGTGGTACATTCCAATGAAGTGACAGGATTTTCAGGTGACCCACTTCGTATGACCTTTGAGGTGCTGGGAGGAATCTTCAATTCTACCATTCATTACTGGGACCATGAGTTGATTCAAGAATTAAACCCTGGTGTTTCCCTCAGCCACACTCTCATTTCTGTGGTTGTCCGGTCAGACTCCTCTGGGCAGACCTCTATTATCACTGACGCTCTAGACTACAACGTTCCCTTGTGGCCGGATGATGCCATTGGCAAAGTGCCCAATTGGCCATTCGATGGGGAGATTTATGATCCAGCATCTATCAGCGAAGTATGTGCCGCTAACGGAACTGATGAGGAGACCCCCACCTACTATGCTGGAGCCCAAAAATTAGGTGTTTCCCTCGGTATGCTTCGAGTTCCATATACTGTCGGATACATGGAAGTCGGGTTTGCAGAGACACTTTCCGATTTCATTACCCCTGTTGAGATTGGAATAAAGGGAGAGGCTAGTTCTTTTGTTGGACCGTATGAAGAACAGATCAGGGTGACCATGGGTGGGCTCGCAGACAATTTGGCCCCTGACACTCTGGAACTCAACCTTGCTCAAGCGCCTACCCCGATTGGCGGGTATCCAATTGCGGGTTACGCATACTGGTACGTCAAGAAAAACCACACCTATTATTCTAGTTGTTATCAGGCTTGGTTGCTCTGTAAGTTTGTGGAGTGGTCGTACACGGATATTCATGCTGCTGAGCTGTCGGTGCAGTACGGATGGATTGTACCTCCTGAATCAGTGGTGGAAATTGTACTCGAACGTCTCCGAGATGTGCAATGCCTAGATACCGAAGTGAATCCTCCAGCAGTAATCTCTGCATTGGATTACGTCCCAAAACCATACCGTACTGCGAAAGAGATTGACGTTGTCCTTATTGCTACGACCACGGCGGCAGCTTTCATTGTTACCGTCGTGCTGTTGCTCCGTGCTATTGAGATGTACCGAAGGGGCAGCGACAATATTTGGAAGGTAAATAAGGATGAGCTCATTTTCTCAGAACCACCTGAGATCATTGGGCGTGGTTCCTTTGGTCTTGTGTTGTTGGCAGAGTATCGTGGAACTCAAGTTGCTGTCAAGCGAGCTCTTCCTCCAAATGCAAGAACTTCGGACAAAAATCGAGGGAGCGGTGGTTCGTCGTTGAATCTCATTTTCGATGCGGCTGAGACGGCATCTGAGGATAACACCTGTGATACTGATGACGACAAAATGCCCCCCAAGCCTAGCAGTCAGACCACTTTGACAGGAGGAAAAGACAGTTTGATGTTAGCGAATGGAAGTCTTGCTGCGATGATTGCAGGCCAATCCAGCTCGGGGGGGGCCACTCTCCGACAAAAGAAAGGGTCTCGTTCTATGATGCACTCTCGAAAGGCATTCATCAATGAGATGCGAATCTTGGCAAAACTTCGACATCCTTGTATTACAACAGTGATGGGAGCTGTTTTGAACCTGCAAGATGAACCTATGCTTGTCATGGAATACATGGAACATGGATCATTGCACGATCTCCTCCATAACGATACCATGGTGCTTGATGAAGATATTGTTGTTCCTATCATTCAAGATGTCTCGCAAGGAATTCGGTTCCTTCATTCTGCTCTCCCACCAATTGTTCATGGCGACCTCAAAGCGAAGAACGTCCTTGTCGATCGCAAGTTCCGAGCCAAGGTTGCCGACTTTGGTTTGACACAGGGGCTGTCTCAAGGACAGGCATGCGGTTCTCCGTATTTCATGGCTCCCGAACTGCTGGCAGGACGTACGTTCAATACGGCCTCGTCCGACATCTATGCATTTGGAATCCTCTTGTATGAATGCTATTCCCGCAAAGATCCTTATGATGGAGAGAAGCTTGAGATAGTTCTCCGAGAAGTCATGGACCCAGAGATTAACAAGCGACCTCCATTCCCCAGCAACATGCCTGGTCCATTCCAGGCTCTGATGCATGAATGCTTGGAAGCTGATCCTGAATTGCGTCCAACGGCTACGGAGCTCGATTCACGTTTGAAGAGAATCAATACAGATCTAATGGCTGAAACCAACCGTCCCCTTCGACCAAAGAACTCCAACGTGTCTTTGTTTGACATCTTCCCACGACACGTCGCAGAAGCGCTCAGAGATGGACGTACTGTTGAGCCAGAGCACAAAGATTGCATTACCCTGTTTTTCTCAGACATTGTTGGATTTACTGATATGAGTGCCCAATTGGAGCCAGGAAAAGTCGCTGCTCTTCTTGATCGTTTGTACAACACTTTTGACGATCTCTCGTCGAAGTACGACGTTTTTAAGGTTGAGACAATTGGTGATGCATACATGGCGTGCACAAACTTGGTGAAGGATCAAACGGTTGACCATGCAAAGAGAGTAGCCATGTTCGCTATTGAAGCAGTTGAAGCAGCCTCTGCAACACTCATTGATGTCGACAACCCAGACTTTGGGACTGTGAACCTTCGGGTTGGTTTTCACAGCGGACCCGTCGTTGCAGATGTGGTTGGAAACCGAAACCCACGTTACTGTCTCTTTGGTGACACCGTCAACACTGCCAGTAGAATGGAAAGTACCAGTGAAAAGAATCGTATTCAATGCTCAAAGCGTGCGTATGACCTGCTAGCCGAGCAAATGCCTGAGTTGCCTATGAATCCTCGAGGAAAAATTAAGATCAAGGGTAAGGGTGAAATGGTAACTTTTTGGGTAAACGAAAAGCCAGTCCCCAGAGCTCGGCCCAGCCTGAGCTTGAGGCAAAGCATGGCACGATCAGGGAGTGGGAGAGACATGACATCATTCGACTCCATTCCAGAGCATGCCGCTAAGAGACCGTCCGGGGAGATCGGAACGATGGGCAAAGCCGTCAGACGAGTATCTGAAAAAATTATCTCCATTCCTACATCCTTGTTTTCACCAAAGGAGCCGGGTCCAGGTACTCCAAAGAGTTCTGTGAAGAGTTGGTTGGCACAAAACGGGGAGATGCCACCCATGGTACCTGATGACATGGCTTGATTTCAAGCATCAGCAGAGGAAGAGAATGGGGATACACTTGTGTAGTTGGTACTGAGAGCTGTATATCAAATAGAAACGTTACATTGAATGTCAAGAATAGAATCGTACTACATACACTTTGAATTACTGTCGTTGAAGCATTTTCTGGACTTTTTCGTATTCCTTCAGACGCTCTGCCACTTGCGTAGCCAGTCCAATGGCATACTCGTTGGTAGGATCCGCTTGCACCGCTGCATACATGGTTCGCGCTCGTTCGTACATGTCGTCGATACAATGCGCACGAGCCACAAGAAGGTTGGATTCGGATCTACCAAGATGGTTCTCTGTATTTCGCACACCTCCCTCACGACGTCGCTCGTCGATCACTTCAAACGCAATATCCAGCAAATCGTCGGCGATGTCACATCGGTTCAAATTGAATAGAACCATGGCATACACAAAAGTGTTTGATGGTCCATCTACTCGAGCATCCCCGATAGGGCGCATAACAGACTCCGCCTCAATGTATTTTTGCTTGATGGATAGTTCGTAACCATAGTTATACATGGTGTGATAGCTCTTGGAATTGATGGCATACGCGGTCCCCCAGAGTTGCAAGGAGTCACTCCAGGCCAGGTTTCTTTCATGTGTCTTGCCGGAGTAAATGAGCAACTGGGCCATGACTAGTACATGAACCAACCAGTACTTATGGGGTCGAGGCGACATAAGCGTCGACGTTTCCTTTTCGGTTCCCTTGAGGGCAAAATGATGCAGAAAAATAGCTTCCAGCAAGCAGAATCCAAAGAGTGGGAGGTAAATGACACGATCGGCTTTCATCAATCCAATGACGACAAGTATATTGCTGGAGAGCAAAAAGGGGAAAAAGGCAAACGCCCAGACAGCCATGTTGACTTGTCGGAGAAGCGTGTCCGAAGCCCAGTAGTTGCGACTCGCTGAACTTTTAGGAGAACTGGTGGGGGGTGATCCCATACCGACCATGAGACTCCAGAAACTAGCAACACAGGAATACCAAAAGGTTAGAACAAGGATGGATCGAGGGTCCGACAAGCTCTTGATCAAATCAATAGAGACTCCCGACCAATCCGGAGACAAATAGAAAGGATAAAGAGCATCTCGAAGGTACAATAGGTAGACCCAAGTGACAGAGAAGGCACGTGTGAAGCGATCCGAGGCAAATCCAGCTGGATTCTGGGCTTCAATGAAATCTGGCGTCGTTTCTCCATTGAGGAGGTATCTCCAGACCACGACCGCAAGTGTCTGGACAGCAAGAACAACAGTCCGGAAAAAGAACTTGATTGCTTGCTGTTGTGTGTCCTTTTCCCGAATCTGCTTGATGTAGCGCATGAGATTTCCGTG
Source organism: Nitzschia sp. Nitz4 (assembly GCA_013372465.1). Lineage (NCBI taxonomy): Eukaryota > Bacillariophyta > Bacillariophyceae > Bacillariales > Bacillariaceae > Nitzschia > Nitzschia sp. Nitz4. The sequence goes on along the minus strand of WXVQ01000078.1, from coordinate 8,087 downwards.
ATGCATCAAAAAGTCCCACGCCACCAGGGTAATGAGGGTAGTCGCACCCTGCTCTTTGCTAAAGAGGGACAAGGTCATGCCCAACCAAGGAACAAGATAAATTCCAAAGATTTGACGAATGACAGAGGGAGACTTGGCCGTGACAGTGCTGGCGTAGCTCAGAAAGGCTAGGCAAAAGAACAAACTCATGAGGATCTCGCCGCGACTCGTAATGTTGCTGACGACTTCGGCGTGAACCGGATGCAAGCCAAAAGTGAAACCGACAATCAAAGGCGAGAGCACTCCATTGTCTGGAAGAACGAAATAGGTAGACTCAGTGATCAAGGCAGTGACAAGACCATGCAAAAGGATGTTGACCACATGGAAGGAGAAGGTCGGAGGATGCTTGGCTTCCGGATCCTGTTGCCTGGCAAAGGCGTAGTTGAACCTCAAGGTGAGAGTCGTGATGGGACGAAAGGACTTGTGACTGGCTGCTTCCATCATGGGTTGACCCCAAAAGTCTCTTCGGAGTGCCTCTGTCCAAGGCTGGTCTCCCGTAACCACAGGATTCTTGATGACGGAGCCTGCATCATCGTAGACGTAGTTGCCATGCAATGCCTTGGAATCCCAGTACGCTGCAACTGCTACAATGCCAGCCCAGAAAGAAGGTCGCTTCCAGAATGATCCTAACATGATAAACCTGGATCAACAGGCAATTCCAACTAGGTAAACAATGCACAAGGTGTTACAAGTTGTTCATGCGGCTACTGGTACCCGTTCTGGTGCTCGATCCTCGAACTGGAATGGCATTCATGGAGATCTAATCCAGTGTGTCAATCCTGAAACGTCACCTTTGAGTGGTAGGTATGAGGTGTCTATATGTACATAATAAGTAAAATATACAATGACGGAGTTAAAGTCTTCTGGTAGAAGGTCCACCAGATTCCACGTACCGCGGTACTGTAGTACTGCAGTACAGTGGTTCCTCTCCAAGACCCACACGTCTGGATGGCAAGTTGACGACGAGCGAAAAAATTGCAGAGGAGGATTAATAAGCGCTGCAGTAAGCGCCGTAGATGTACGTCAGTGTAGTACCGGTACTGGTTCTCTTCTGGTTTCTTGTTGGTTCCCTCCTTCGGATCCTCGTCTTTTGGTATTTGAGACTGATGAAAAGTCATGTTGGACTACTCACGACATGGACAGGTTGCAGACAACCACATGTATAACATGCGAGCATGTATAATCCGAATATATAATGTCAGAAGTCATGCAACGAGAGGGGTTGCGACTTCGTGACACAAGAGCGACACGGGACAACCAAGCCATACACAAAAAGCAGCTTGTCAAGAAGGTGGAAAGATCTCTTGCTGCCTATTATCTCACTGGTAGAAAGCAAGAGTCGTCCCAACATATATCTTCGAAGTATACATGGCCGCCCCTTCATATTGAATATCGAGGCAACAAAGGCAGGATTACCAGGGTACTGCTTCTTGTATCTTGATTTATATTGCCCTTGGCCTATACGCTAAGTAACCGCTTCAAGGAAACCACCAGGCAGAGCGAAAAGCTATAAGATGCGCCTTAAGAGGAAACAGTAGGAAAGTTTCGCTGGGCATAAGAGTGGTCCCGACTATGGAACAGGCCCAACATTTCTTGCATGCTTCCAACAGACATCACCGCCAACCACCAGAAGATCACACCAAAAAACAAACAGGCTCACAACTGTGTGCCGATCTCGTGAATTTTCCTCACGTTATAACACCCAGTGTGCTCTGTTCGTAGAACCAAAAACAAAAACAAAAACAAACAACCATGAAGTTGTCTCAGACAATTTCTTTCCTCTTTGTGCTACCCCTGGTAGCCGTGGTGGATGCCGGGTGTTGCTCCCAGAAGCACAAGACCTGCGATGTTGGCGGAAGCAGCTGTAACGCTGGAGCTGATGCCTGTGAATCTGATTGCTGGGGAGGTGGCAAAGGTTTGCTCTGGTTGGAGCAAAATGGAGCCGAAAACGACTCCAGCTGTTTGGCCCGTTGGGCTGGAAGCTGTAGCTCGGATGACGACTGCTGTGGTACCTTGTTCTGTGCACCAGGAAATGGCTGGAGGGCGTGTACCCACCCTGAGGACTATTGTCCCAACTACAATAAGAAATCTTGCCCCACTTCCGGAGGTATCTGTACCACGAAAGGAAACTCCTGTATTCCAGCCTATGATTACACTCATAGTGGAATGACTGTTGCAGCTGATCCCACTCCAAGCCCTGTTAGCACTACCACTGTGACTGGATGTGACTACGTTGTCACCGAGGAAAACGAGATTGTTGGCTTCCCCGATGGCGCTTTGGATATCGTTTCCTCGGACGGCAATCTTGTGACATTCAGTATTAACCAACTCTGGAAGTCCGGTGGCAGCATCAGTTGGATTGCTCCCATTTACGCGCCTGCTGGAGGGTCTAGCCTTGTATGTGAGGGCTCTGACAAGGAAGATGAAGTAAAGTATGAGGCTTCTACTGGTCCTTTCACTGCACAATGTGCGGATGGTGTCGCCAGTATTGTAGTTGCTGTTCATGACGGTTCTTTCACCCAAAAGGGGGTTGCAAGCGAAGACGTATACAACTGCGACGGATGGCCAAAGCCTGAAGGTGTCGCCGTATACAAAGTGGCACTTCCTTGCTGCTCTAAGGATGCTGATCCCACAGCTGCTCCCGTGGCTGCCAAGGTGGCTGCATCAAGCACTGCGGCTGAAGACTCTGAGTGTTTGGATGCCAACGTTGCCGGTTCTGCCACCATGGGAACTACCACCTCAAGTGGCACTTCGTGGACAGACACTCAATCTGGAGACTGGTGCTCCGAAGTGAACAATTTGGGAGAAGGGTACAGCGAGAGCTCTGACTACTCTGGTGAATACCCTACTTTGGGTTCCACCCCATCCAACGGTGCTGGTTACGATGACAACGTTGCTGTTCTCATTGGAGGTTCTTACTACGCACCTGAAGCCGCTGAGATTGAAGGACGCGCAGTCGTTCTTGGCGACTTCATCATTGGAGCGCTAGGAACTAACAGTATTGGTATGTCAAGAATTTCCGGAGACTTACACTGACGCCTTGATCTCTCTCACCCCGTTTTTCTCGCTTAATCAGGCCGCGCTGGAATTGGAAGTGGTATTGTTCCCAGCTATGGCACTGTTCATTTAGCCGTCGGAGGAAACCTCGATGGAGGGAAGACCAATGGACAGACTTGGTTCATGGAGGGAGCCATGGTCACTTTTGGAGGTTGCTGTCTCAGTGATCCCAAGAATGCCAAGGCAGATGATTCCTGGCCATACCCTGACTGGAAGGCTTGTGGTACCATGTTTGTGCCTGTTGGTTCTGATGAGCCGGAGCCTTGGGATGAATTGACCATTGCTCAAGCAACTTTGGATCCTGCTCCTTACCTAGAGGTGTTTGACGAACTTCGTGTTCGCTCCGAGTACTGGTTCTCGCTGCAACCCAATGGTGTGATCTCTCAGAATAACCGCAAGTTCACCTTCTCTGCCGGAGACGACCGATGCGTCCAAGTTTTCGAGTTGACTTACGACATGATGCACTATTGCGAAATCAATGGTTCTTGTGAGTTCACTTTTGATTCTTCTTTGGAGGACAAGACAATCTTGGTCAATGTTTCCCCCTATGACAACAATGGAAACTTGTTGAGCGAGGTAACCTTGACAGGAATTTCTTTGATGTACGATATGTACGGCAACAACGACTACGACTTCTCGACCAAGTTGAAGCAACACTTGCTCTGGAACTTTTACAACGCTGCCAACGTTGTTATGGGACCAAGTGGAAACCTTCAATTCCCTGGTAGTGTGATTGTTCCCTATGGAAGCTTGCACTTCCAATGGGTTGGGCAAGATGGGCGTTTGATGGTATACGGTGATGTGACCCACGATGCCAACGGCTCTGAGTTCCACAACTACGACTTCAAGCCAGAGTGTCCTTTGCCCTTGCCCCCCACAATTCCAACGCCAACGGATTGCGACGGCCCCGGCGCTGCTCCTACCGGTGCTCCCACCGGGGCTCCTGTGACGAGCCCAACGTCCCCGACCAAGTCCCCCGTCGCCACCGGTGACTACACTTGTGAACTCCCTGACTACATGCGCAAGTACACATTCATCACTTCTGAAAACGCCAACATTGCCGCCAAGAACTGGTACACTGGATTTGTGGTTGGAGAAGAGTTGTACGCCAACATTGGAAACCAAGTCAGTGTCTACTACAACAGCTCCAGTGGCCTCTCAGATTCCGAGAAGGTTTCCTACTACCAGTCATTTGATGGTTTGAATATTAAGGCGAACTATTGGGAAGGAACTTGGCTTCAATGCAATGGCTGTACCATCGAGGAAACTGATGATCCCCTTGCTGCTGCCGGCGTTGATTGGGCTCAACTTGAATGGTTGACCAAGAATGTGAAGAACTCGACTTCTGGAGAGTTTAGTGTTTTTGTTGTCACCTCTGGAGGCTCCGTCAACCAATGTGACTTCATTGGAGATGTAACTTCTGAGGACAACTCCAGAACATTGATTTTCTTCAACACCGAAGAGGACATCGTCCTTGACAAGTGCTCTACTGGAAAGAAGTGGGGACCATCAGTCATCGCTCCTTGGTCCAAGGTGACCTTGCCCAGCGGCAATGACTTCACGGATGGAATTGTCTACTCCCGCGAGTTTGTGAGTGAGAACACAAACCAACAAATCCATGGAAGCTACTACGTTGGACCAATTGAATGTTCTCCTACCACCTCCGGCAACTGCGACTACGTTGTCACCGAAGAAAACGAGATTGTTGGCTTCCCCGACGATGCCTTGGAGGTTGTTTCCTCCAATGGGGACTCAGTTTCATTCAAGATTCACCAATTCTGGAAGCCCAGTGGTAGCATCAGTTGGATTGCCCCCATTTACACTCCTGTGGGAGGATCTAGCCTCGTTTGTGAAGGATCGGACAAGGAGGACGAAGTGGGCTATGAAGACTTCACTGGTCCCTTCACTGCTCAATGTACGGATGGTGTTGCCAGTATGGTAATTGCTGTTCATGACGGCAGCTTTTGGCAGCAGGGAGTCCAAACTGATAACGTGTACGGCTGCGATGGTTGGCCCGCTGCCAACCCCAAGGGTGTTGCTGTATACTCTTTGGATGTTCCTTGCTGCAGCAGTGATGCCGAACCTACGGCTGCGCCTACTGCTTCCCCTACGGCTTCTCCTACCAAGTCCCCAACTGCTGGACCTACGGCTGCTCCTACCAAGTCTCCAACTACTGGACCTACGGCTGCTCCTACCAAGTCCCCAACTGCTGGTCCTACTGCTTCTCCCACAGCTTCCCCTACCAAGACCCCAACTGCTGGACCCACAAGTGCACCAGTGGACGCAACCGCAACCCCCACTGCTTCTCCCACAGACTGTTTGGAAACCTTCGATGTGAACGCTCTTGAGAAGATTGGTATGGAAGACACCTTCACTTCCTTCCCTGAAGGACTAGTGCAAGTCGTGGCCTCTAACGGTGAAACTGTTTCTGTGAAGATTAACAATGTCTTTGAGGATTCTGTCAGCGCTCTGTCTATCCAGTACGACTCTGCCATCGACAGCAAGGAATGTTCCATGCAGACTTCGTTCGACAGTCCCATCACAGTCGAAGCTGTTTGCTTCGGAAACAATGTCAATGTTGCTTTGGTGAATGTTGCTGTATACTTTGGTGATGCCAACTCCGAGGAATGTGAAACTTGCCAGCCACCAGAGAGCTCCTCTAGCGACACTGTGTTCTTCTCTTACGAGATCCCTTGTATCCCTGTCTGTGAAACTGCCGCTCCTAGCGCCGGTCCTTCGGCTGGTCCCTCCAGTGGTCCTACCGCCACTCCTACAATTGGAAGTACCCCAAGCCCAACTGCAGGGCCCACCATCAGCAATGCTCCTACCTCTTGTCTGGATACATTCGCTGTAAACGAGCTTGAGAAGATTGGTATGGAAGACACGTTCACTTCATTCCCTGAGGGTCTCGTCCAAACTGTAGCGTCTGATGGCGAAACCGTCTCTGTCAAGGTCAACAATGTCTTCGATAGTTCGGTCACTGCTGTGTCCATTCACTACGATTCTGCAATTGACACGAAGGAATGTTCTATGCAGACTTCCTTTGACATCCCCATCACGTTCGATGCTGTTTGCTACGGAATGGATGCCTCATTTGCTGTGGTGAATGTTGTTGTCTACTTTGGTGATGCCAACTCTGAAGAATGCGAAACCTGTCAGCCACCAGAGAGCTCCTCTAGTGATACGGTGTTCTTCTCCTATGAGATCCCTTGTATCCCTGTCTGTGAAACTGCCGCTCCTAGCGCTGGTCCTTCGGCTGGTCCCTCGGGAGGTCCTACCGTTGGAAGCACCTCTAGCCCAACTGCTGGGCCCACCATTAGTGCGTCACCAACCAATTGCATTGCCGCTACAGCTACGCATACCACTGAGCAGATTGGTATGACAAGCTCGGTGGAGGGAGTCCCAGATGGATTTATCCGTATTTTGGATTCCGATGGTGAAACTGTGTCTGTCAAGATCACAGATGTCTTCGAAGACGACATCAGTGCCTTGTCTGTCGGGTACTATGACAGCTCAGACTCTCGGGAATGTCAAATGGTTACCCACTTCAAGGGTTCTCTGGAAGTAGAAGCTGTTTGTGTTGGTATGGACAATGAATTTGCCGAGGTGTCAGTGGTAGTCTACTTTGGAACGGCGAATTCCGAAGCCTGTGAAACCTGCCAGCCTCCTGAATCCACTTCCGATGATACCGTGTTCTATTCCTTCGAGATTCCTTGCAGACCTGTTTGCGACACAAGTGCTCCTACTTCCAAGCCATCAGCCGGGCCCACCTCTGGACCTTCCAGTGGGCCTACGTCCGGACCAACCAATGCCCCCTCGGGCGGACCAACTGCTGGGCCCACTGCCGGTCCAACAGGATCGCCCACTCCTGGACCCACATCTGGACCTACCGCAGGTCCCACCTCCAGTCCCTCCGCAGGACCTACATCTGGACCTACCGCTGGTCCCACCTCCAGTCCTTCTGCAGGACCTACAAAGGGACCTACCGCTGGACCTACCGCTGGACCAACATCTGGACCTACTGTTGGTCCCACCTCCAGTCCTTCCGCTGGACCTACATCTGCGCCAACATCAGGACCTACCGCTGGACCTACCTTCAGCCCTTCCGCTGGACCTACTGCTGGCCCTACCGCTGGACCTTCAGGTGGTCCTACCAGTTCTCCATCAAGCGGTCCCACTGCAGGCCCTACGGCTGGGCCAACCTCCGGACCTACCAGTTCACCCTCCAGCGGCCCCACGGTAGGGCCAACTGCGGGGCCATCTGCTGCAACACCAGCGCCAACTATGAGTCTATCACCAACAGCCTGTTATGAGAAAGAAGATCCTGTTCTCATTGAGACAATAGGTGAAGTGCCATTTCCAACGAATGCTCTCAAGATTACCAAGCGTCTCGGAAGCTCTGTCCAGGTTACAGTTGCAGATGAATGGGAAAGTGCTACAGTGTTGTCAGTCCTTTATGACGATAGTGCCACCTCTCACGAATGCGCAACTGTTGATGGAAGCTTGACTTTTGTATCGGACTGCGATGCGGATTTCGAAGTGGCAAAGATTAGTATTTTTGTTTCATTTGGTGAATCAGACGACGAGAAATGTGAGCAATGCAGCACACTAGACGGCTCAGAAGCAAACGCTGCACAATACTATTTCGAGATTCCATGTACAGCATTCTGCGACACTTTCGCCCCTTCTGCTGCACCTTCTGACAGCTACTATCCAAGTTCCGACCCAACCATTACACCAACGGCCGGTCCAAGCTCCAGCCCCTCTGCTGGGCCTTCCGCTGGCCCAAGCAGCGGACCTTCTGCTGGCCCATCAGCTGGTCCTACTAGTGGACCATCGTCTGGCCCTTCTGCAGGACCTACTAGTGGACCCTCTTCTGGACCTACCGCTGGACCTACCGCTGGACCTACCGCTGGACCTACCTCTGGACCTACCTCTGGACCTACTGCTGGACCTACTGCTGGACCTACTGCTGGACCTACTGCTGGACC